>JBBPBX010017510.1:12463-36451 GCA_038048925.1 Garcialebias charrua
CCAGTCATCATGGATGGTGCGTTCGGGTGTAATCAGATTTCCCATGATTAAACACGGCTAGAAGTTCAAAATCACTTTTAAAGCAAAATTAAAGTGATTTATCATTTTGTTTGCAAAAACTAACATATTTAAATGATAAAATATATATATTTTGAGCAATTTGATGAATAGTAGAAAAATCATGTCGGTGGACCTTTAATAGAAAGACTTTAGTTGGGTTATTGAGGTTTAGTTTTTTTTTTTCCTTTTTTTTTTTTCCTGTTTATCTCCTGTCCACACTCCAGCTCAGTAGGTGGCGTGCACCTTACGTTGTTTGCCAACCGCCAAAAAACTCCAAAAAGAAGAAGAAGAAGATCAAGACGGGCAGACTGAAGAGAGAGTGGAACCTGACATGAAACAGATACATGAGGAACAGAACGACACAGGTGGAACTAAATAAAACACAATGAGCTGAAAAAGGGGAAGACCCAGAAAGACAAGACAGACCAGGGACAGACAGTTGGTGGACTCTAACTTCACCGCTCTCACTAAACTCCCAACAGAATGTTTCTGAAAGACTCTCTCTTCACCACAACGGACCGGCGCAGAGTCCACAGTACTGCTTGTGCTGTGTACAGCTGTGCTTCTCCTGGATATTTAAAATGATTTGATGAAGCACAGCAGACAGGTTGATTATTAAAACATGGGATGTTCTTTATTCTTTAACAGTCCTCTCTCAGTTAAACAACTAGTTCACCTCTTTTTATTTTATTTAGGCCATTTATTTATTTATTATCTTTTTGAACACAAATATGAAAAAACAGATCCACGTTTAACAAAAGTCTTTAAACTCCCTCTGCCTCTTAAACATCTACAGACTGTTAGCAGCCTCGGTGATCGTCTTTACGGATAAACGATCCAGTGACGGGTGTGTCCTGCTTTCTTCTCCCAGCTGTCCCCACACACACACACACACACACACCCCAACCCCATCTTTTAATGAGGGTGGGGCCCCAGAAACAAAAAAAAAACCACAAAGAAGAAGCAGAAGCAACAAAAGAGGTCCAGGCTGAACAGGTGACTGAAATCGGTGCTTTTAGTCAAAGTCAAAGTCAACTTTATTGTCAGATCTGCAATATGTACTGTACAGGACATACACAGGACCGAAATTGCGTTTCTCTCAGTCCCTCGGTGCAACAGTAAACATCTAAACATTGAAACACTGAAACATATAATAATAGACATAAGCATAAAATAGTAAAACTAACACTGTCCTGAGTTTTTTGCATAGTGGTATAAGAGTATGAAAATTTACACCAACTCTAAAACTAAAACATTAAACATTTAATGAACATAATACTGTCCTGAGTTTTTGCATACTAGTAAAAAAAGAGTATAAAAAGTATAACTAAAATAAACTAAAGGTTTCTAGCATTGACATTTGCAAAGTGGCAAAGCAGCGTATGAGTTAATGTACACAGTATATGTATGAGGTAGTAGTTGATGTTGTTATAGAGGCAAAAAGTGGCATATGCAGTAAGGCACATTGGGCATCCCTAAATAAGACCGTTCAGAGCACACTGTATATGTATCAGCAGTGGTGTAGATATTAGAGTAGTGTAAATGTAAACAGTAGTAATTACATGTAAGCAGTAGTAATAAAAGTAAACAGTATTAATAAATGTAAACAGAGAATGTAAACAGTATTATGATTATAGGCAGTGATGTAATACAAACATTAGTGCAAGTATGAGAAGTAGTGCAAACTGTATGAGCACATGACCGAGAGTTTAGTGAATAACCCGTTTGATGACACAGAGTCCAGTGTTAAAATCTTTGTGTTGAGTGGTAATGTGTGAGAAAGTTTTAGTGTTAAGGCAGTTCAAATGGGAGGGGAGGCAGAGCAGGCAGAGTGTTTAGCATTCTGACTGCCTGATGAACAGAGCTGTCTCTCAGTCTGCTGGTTCGAGCCTGGAGACTCCTCAGTCTCCTCCCTGATGGCAGCAGTCTGAAGCAGCTGTGTAGTGGGTGTGTGGGATCACCTGCCATGCGGTGGGCTTTCCGAGTGAGGCGTTTGCTGTGTAAGTCCTGCAGTGAGGGCAAGGAGGTGCCACGATCTTCTCAGCTGCTCTCACGATGCGCTGGAGGCTCTTGCGGCAGGATGCAGTACATGCACCAAACCACACAGTGATGCAGCTGGTCAGGACACTTTCTATGGCACCTCTGTAGAAGGTGCACATGATGGGGGTTGAAGCTCCAGCCCTTTTCAGCTTGCGGAGAAAGTAGAGACGCTGGTGAGCCTTCTTGGCCAGTGATGCAGTGTTCCTGCTCCAGGACAGGTCCTCTGAGACGTGCACTCCCAGGAACTTGGTGCTGTCCACTCTCTCCACTGCGGTGCTGTTGATGGTCAGAGGGGCATGTTGTGCATCCCTCTTCCTGAAGTCCACAACAATCTCCTTTGTCTTCTCCACGTTGAGAGTGAGATTGTTGTGTCCGCACCACAAGGCCAAGCGGCTCACCTCGTTCCTGTAGTCCGTCTCATCGTTGTTGCTGATGAGACCCACCACTGTTGTGTCATCCGCAAACTTGATGAAGTGGTTGGAGCTGTATGATGGTGTGCAGTCGTGTGTTAGCACTTGACTTCCAAAACAAACCACCTCTGAAAAATTTTTCTAATTTGGCATATTGTGAGAAAACAATTACACATGCAGAATTTCACTTTCAAAGTTGAACATAGTTCATTGCATTAAAGGAGCTGTATGTAACTTTTCTAACAATATATTTTTTACATATTTCTTCACTCTGTCACTACTGACATACTGATGTTAGACAAAGTAATCTCTGAAAAAAAACTATTGTCCCCTTGCTTCTCTAAAAGCTATTCTAAAAAGCCACAGTGTCCCACCGTTAACCAGCCAATAAAAACAGAGATTGAATTTGAATTTCAGCAGAGCAAGGGGTAACAGAGCCATATATGGCTCTGAGGGGGAGGGACCAGAAATGTGTCTCTGTTCATAATTTTCCTAAGCTCCAGTGTGTTCCAGAAATTACATGCTGAACCTTAAATCAAAAGTTGCTGACATGACATTATTGATTAACAGCTCTATTTAAGGACCACTCTGACTTCAGGCTGACTCTAGAAGAACCCAAGATGTTGCTCAACAACTTTGAGCAACATCTGATTTTGACTTTAAAGATAAATCAGTTCCAAAGTTGGACAGTTCATTGTAATAAACGAGTTGTTGACTTTATTGCTGGATAAGGGTTAGATTTCACACACCACTCTCACTTCAGGTTGACTCTTGTTGACTCGTACAGCTCCAACCACTTCATCAAGTTTGCGGACGACACAACAGTGGTGGGTCTCATCAGCAACAACGATGAGACGGACTACAGGAACGAGGTGAGCCGCCTGGCCTTGTGGTGCGGACACAACAATCTCACTCTCAACGTGGAGAAGACAAAGGAGATTGTTGTGGACTTCAGGAAGAGGGATGCCCAACATGCCCCTCTGACCATCAACAGCACCGCAGTGGAGAGAGTAGACAGCACCAAGTTCCTGGGAGTGCACGTCTCAGAGGACCTGTCCTGGAGCAGGAACACTGCAGCACTGGCCAAGAAGGCTCACCAGCGTCTCTACTTTCTCCGCAAGCTGAAAAGGGCTGGAGCTTCAACCCCCATCATGTGCACCTTCTACAGAGGTGCCATAGAAAGTGTCCTGACCAGCTGCATCACTGTGTGGTTTGGTGCATGTACTGCATCCTGCCGCAAGAGCCTCCAGCGCATTGTGAGAGCAGCTGAGAAGATCGTGGGCACCTCCTTGCCCTCACTGCAGGACTTACACAGCAACCGCCTCACTCGGAAAGCCCACTGTTCATGACCTCAGACAAATGAAACACTGTTCATGACCTCAGACAAATGAAACACTGTTCATGACCTCAGACAAATGAAACACTGTTCATGACCTCAGACAAATGAAACACTGTTCATGACCTCAAACAAATGAAACACTGTTCATGACCTCAGACAAATGAAACACTGTTCATGACCTCAAACAAATGAAACACTGTTCATGACCTCAGACAAATGAAACACTGTTCATGACCTCAGACAAATGAAACACTGTTCATGACCTCAGACAAATGAAACACTGTTCATGACCTCAAACAAATGAAACACTGTTCATGACCTCAGACAAATGAAACACTGTTCATGACCTCAGACAAATGAAACACTGTTCATGACCTCAAACAAATGAAACACTGTTCATGACCTCAGACAAATGAAACACTGTTCATGACCTCAGACAAATGAAACACTGTTCATGACCTCAGACAAATGAAACACTGTTCATGACCTCAAACAAATGAAACACTGTTCATGACCTCAGACAAATGAAACACTGTTCATGACCTCAAACAAATGAAACACTGTTCATGACCTCAAACAAATGAAACACTGTTCATGACCTCAGACAAATGAAACACTGTTCATGACCTCAGACAAATGAAACACTGTTCATGACCTCAAACAAATGAAACACTGTTCATGACCTCAAACAAATGAAACACTGTTCATGACCTCAGACAAATGAAACACTGTTCATGACCTCAAACAAATGAAACACTGTTCATGACCTCAGACAAATGAAACACTGTTCATGACCTCAGACAAATGAAACACTGTTCATGACCTCAGACAAATGAAACACTGTTCATGACCTCAGACAAATGAAACACTGTTCATGACCTCAGACAAATGAAACACTGTTCATGACCTCAGACAAATGAAACACTGTTCATGACCTCAGACAAATGAAACACTGTTCATGACCTCAAACAAATGAAACACTGTTCATGACCTCAGACAAATGAAACACTGTTCATGACCTCAGACAAATGAAACACTGTTCATGACCTCAAACAAATGAAACACTGTTCATGACCTCAGACAAATGAAACACTGTTCATGACCTCAGACAAATGAAACACTGTTCATGACCTCAGACAAATGAAACACTGTTCATGACCTCAGACAAATGAAACACTGTTCATGACCTCAAACAAATGAAACACTGTTCATGGCCTCAGACAAATGAAACACTGTTCATGACCTCAGACAAATGAAACACTGTTCATGACCTCAGACAAATGAAACACTGTTCATGACCTCAGACAAATGAAACACTGTTCATGACCTCAGACAAATGAAACACTGTTCATGACCTCAGACAAATGAAACACTGTTCATGACCTCAGACAAATGAAACACTGTTCATGACCTCAGACAAATGAAACACTGTTCATGACCTCAAACAAATGAAACACTGTTCATGACCTCAGACAAATGAAACACTGTTCATGACCTCAGACAAATGAAACACTGTTCATGACCTCAAACAAATGAAACACTGTTCATGACCTCAAACAAATGAAACACTGTTCATGACCTCAGACAAATGAAACACTGTTCATGACCTCAGACAAATGAAACACTGTTCATGACCTCAGACAAATGAAACACTGTTCATGACCTCAGACAAATGAAACACTGTTCATGACCTCAGACAAATGAAACACTGTTCATGACCTCAAACAAATGAAACACTGTTCATGACCTCAAACAAATGAAACACTGTTCATGACCTCAGACAAATGAAACACTGTTCATGACCTCAGACAAATGAAACACTGTTCATGACCTCAGACAAATGAAACACTGTTCATGACCTCAAACAAATGAAACACTGTTCATGACCTCAGACAAATGAAACACT
Organism: Garcialebias charrua; assembly: GCA_038048925.1. NCBI lineage: Eukaryota > Metazoa > Chordata > Actinopteri > Cyprinodontiformes > Rivulidae > Garcialebias > Garcialebias charrua. Next base: position 18,219 of record JBBPBX010017510.1, read on the forward strand.
GTTCATGACCTCAGACAAATGAAACACTGTTCATGACCTCAGACAAATGAAACACTGTTCATGACCTCAGACAAATGAAACACTGTTCATGACCTCAAACAAATGAAACACTGTTCATGACCTCAGACAAATGAAACACTGTTCATGACCTCAGACAAATGAAACACTGTTCATGACCTCAGACAAATGAAACACTGTTCATGACCTCAGACAAATGAAACACTGTTCATGACCTCAGACAAATGAAACACTGTTCATGACCTCAGACAAATGAAACACTGTTCATGACCTCAGACAAATGAAACACTGTTCATGACCTCAGACAAATGAAACACTGTTCATGACCTCAGACAAATGAAACACTGTTCATGACCTCAGACAAATGAAACACTGTTCATGACCTCAGACAAATGAAACACTGTTCATGACCTCAGACAAATGAAACACTGTTCATGACCTCAGACAAATGAAACACTGTTCATGACCTCAGACAAATGAAACACTGTTCATGACCTCAGACAAATGAAACACTGTTCATGACCTCAGACAAATGAAACACTGTTCATGACCTCAGACAAATGAAACACTGTTCATGACCTCAGACAAATGAAACACTGTTCATGACCTCAGACAAATGAAACACTGTTCATGACCTCAGACAAATGAAACACTGTTCATGCCTCAGACAAATGAAACACTGTTCATGACCTCAAACAAATGAAACACTGTTCATGCCTCAGACAAATGAAACACTGTTCATGACCTCAGACAAATGAAACACTGTTCATGACCTCAAACAAATGAAACACTGTTCATGACCTCAGACAAATGAAACACTGTTCATGACCTCAGACAAATGAAACACTGTTCATGACCTCAGACAAATGAAACACTGTTCATGACCTCAGACAAATGAAACACTGTTCATGACCTCAGACAAATGAAACACTGTTCATGACCTCAGACAAATGAAACACTGTTCATGACCTCAGACAAATGAAACACTGTTCATGACCTCAAACAAATGAAACACTGTTCATGACCTCAGACAAATGAAACACTGTTCATGACCTCAGACAAATGAAACACTGTTCATGACCTCAGACAAATGAAACACTGTTCATGACCTCAGACAAATGAAACACTGTTCATGACCTCAGACAAATGAAACACTGTTCATGACCTCAGACAAATGAAACACTGTTCATGACCTCAGACAAATGAAACACTGTTCATGACCTCAAACAAATGAAACACTGTTCATGACCTCAGACAAATGAAACACTGTTCATGACCTCAGACAAATGAAACACTGTTCATGACCTCAGACAAATGAAACACTGTTCATGACCTCAGACAAATGAAACACTGTTCATGACCTCAAACAAATGAAACACTGTTCATGACCTCAGACAAATGAAACACTGTTCATGACCTCAGACAAATGAAACACTGTTCATGACCTCAGACAAATGAAACACTGTTCATGACCTCAGACAAATGAAACACTGTTCATGACCTCAGACAAATGAAACACTGTTCATGACCTCAGACAAATGAAACACTGTTCATGACCTCAGACAAATGAAACACTGTTCATGACCTCAGACAAATGAAACACTGTTCATGACCTCAGACAAATGAAACACTGTTCATGACCTCAAACAAATGAAACACTGTTCATGACCTCAGACAAATGAAACACTGTTCATGACCTCAGACAAATGAAACACTGTTCATGACCTCAGACAAATGAAACACTGTTCATGACCTCAGACAAATGAAACACTGTTCATGACCTCAAACAAATGAAACACTGTTCATGACCTCAGACAAATGAAACACTGTTCATGACCTCAGACAAATGAAACACTGTTCATGACCTCAGACAAATGAAACACTGTTCATGACCTCAGACAAATGAAACACTGTTCATGACCTCAAACAAATGAAACACTGTTCATGACCTCAGACAAATGAAACACTGTTCATGACCTCAAACAAATGAAACACTGTTCATGACCTCAACAAATGAAACACTGTTCATGACCTCAGACAAATGAAACACTGTTCATGACCTCAGACAAATGAAACACTGTTCATGACCTCAAACAAATGAAACACTGTTCATGACCTCAGACAAATGAAACACTGTTCATGACCTCAGACAAATGAAACACTGTTCATGACCTCAAACAAATGAAACACTGTTCATGACCTCAGACAAATGAAACACTGTTCATGACCTCAAACAAATGAAACACTGTTCATGACCTCAGACAAATGAAACACTGTTCATGACCTCAGACAAATGAAACACTGTTCATGACCTCAGACAAATGAAACACTGTTCATGACCTCAGACAAATGAAACACTGTTCATGACCTCAAACAAATGAAACACTGTTCATGACCTCAAACAAATGAAACACTGTTCATGACCTCAGACAAATGAAACACTGTTCATGACCTCAGACAAATGAAACACTGTTCATGACCTCAGACAAATGAAACACTGTTCATGACCTCAAACAAATGAAACACTGTTCATGACCTCAAACAAATGAAACACTGTTCATGACCTCAGACAAATGAAACACTGTTCATGACCTCAGACAAATGAAACACTGTTCATGACCTCAGACAAATGAAACACTGTTCATGACCTCAAACAAATGAAACACTGTTCATGACCTCAGACAAATGAAACACTGTTCATGACCTCAGACAAATGAAACACTGTTCATGACCTCAGACAAATGAAACACTGTTCATGACCTCAGACAAATGAAACACTGTTCATGACCTCAAACAAATGAAACACTGTTCATGACCTCAGACAAATGAAACACTGTTCATGACCTCAGACAAATGAAACACTGTTCATGACCTCAGACAAATGAAACACTGTTCATGACCTCAGACAAATGAAACACTGTTCATGACCTCAGACAAATGAAACACTGTTCATGACCTCAAACAAATGAAACACTGTTCATGACCTCAGACAAATGAAACACTGTTCATGACCTCAGACAAATGAAACACTGTTCATGACCTCAGACAAATGAAACACTGTTCATGACCTCAGACAAATGAAACACTGTTCATGACCTCAAACAAATGAAACACTGTTCATGACCTCAGACAAATGAAACACTGTTCATGACCTCAGACAAATGAAACACTGTTCATGACCTCAGACAAATGAAACACTGTTCATGACCTCAGACAAATGAAACACTGTTCATGACCTCAGACAAATGAAACACTGTTCATGACCTCAGACAAATGAAACACTGTTCATGACCTCAAACAAATGAAACACTGTTCATGACCTCAGACAAATGAAACACTGTTCATGACCTCAGACAAATGAAACACTGTTCATGACCTCAGACAAATGAAACACTGTTCATGACCTCAGACAAATGAAACACTGTTCATGACCTCAGACAAATGAAACACTGTTCATGACCTCAGACAAATGAAACACTGTTCATGACCTCAGACAAATGAAACACTGTTCATGACCTCAGACAAATGAAACACTGTTCATGACCTCAGACAAATGAAACACTGTTCATGACCTCAGACAAATGAAACACTGTTCATGACCTCAAACAAATGAAACACTGTTCATGACCTCAGACAAATGAAACACTGTTCATGACCTCAAACAAATGAAACACTGTTCATGACCTCAAACAAATGAAACACTGTTCATGACCTCAGACAAATGAAACACTGTTCATGACCTCAAACAAATGAAACACTGTTCATGACCTCAGACAAATGAAACACTGTTCATGACCTCAGACAAATGAAACACTGTTCATGACCTCAGACAAATGAAACACTGTTCATGACCTCAGACAAATGAAACACTGTTCATGACCTCAGACAAATGAAACACTGTTCATGACCTCAAACAAATGAAACACTGTTCATGACCTCAGACAAATGAAACACTGTTCATGACCTCAGACAAATGAAACACTGTTCATGACCTCAGACAAATGAAACACTGTTCATGACCTCAGACAAATGAAACACTGTTCATGACCTCAAACAAATGAAACACTGTTCATGGCCTCAGACAAATGAAACACTGTTCATGACCTCAAACAAATGAAACACTGTTCATGGCCTCAGACAAATGAAACACTGTTCATGACCTCAGACAAATGAAACACTGTTCATGACCTCAGACAAATGAAACACTGTTCATGACCTCAGACAAATGAAACACTGTTCATGACCTCAGACAAATGAAACACTGTTCATGACCTCAGACAAATGAAACACTGTTCATGACCTCAGACAAATGAAACACTGTTCATGACCTCAGACAAATGAAACACTGTTCATGGTCTCAGACAAATGAAACACTGTTCATGACCTCAGACAAATGAAACACTGTTCATGACCTCAGACAAATGAAACACTGTTCATGACCTCAGACAAATGAAACACTGTTCATGACCTCAAACAAATGAAACACTGTTCATGACCTCAGACAAATGAAACACTGTTCATGACCTCAAACAAATGAAACACTGTTCATGACCTCAGACAAATGAAACACTGTTCATGACCTCAAACAAATGAAACACTGTTCATGACCTCAAACAAATGAAACACTGTTCATGACCTCAGACAAATGAAACACTGTTCATGACCTCAAACAAATGAAACACTGTTCATGACCTCAGACAAATGAAACACTGTTCATGACCTCAGACAAATGAAACACTGTTCATGACCTCAAACAAATGAAACACTGTTCATGACCTCAGACAAATGAAACACTGTTCATGACCTCAAACAAATGAAACACTGTTCATGACCTCAGACAAATGAAACACTGTTCATGACCTCAGACAAATGAAACACTGTTCATGACCTCAGACAAATGAAACACTGTTCATGACCTCAAACAAATGAAACACTGTTCATGACCTCAGACAAATGAAACACTGTTCATGACCTCAGACAAATGAAACACTGTTCATGACCTCAGACAAATGAAACACTGTTCATGACCTCAGACAAATGAAACACTGTTCATGACCTCAGACAAATGAAACACTGTTCATGACCTCAGACAAATGAAACACTGTTCATGACCTCAGACAAATGAAACACTGTTCATGACCTCAAACAAATGAAACACTGTTCATGACCTCAGACAAATGAAACACTGTTCATGACCTCAGACAAATGAAACACTGTTCATGACCTCAGACAAATGAAACACTGTTCATGACCTCAAACAAATGAAACACTGTTCATGACCTCAGACAAATGAAACACTGTTCATGACCTCAAACAAATGAAACACTGTTCATGACCTCAGACAAATGAAACACTGTTCATGACCTCAAACAAATGAAACACTGTTCATGACCTCAGACAAATGAAACACTGTTCATGACCTCAAACAAATGAAACACTGTTCATGACCTCAGACAAATGAAACACTGTTCATGACCTCAAACAAATGAAACACTGTTCATGACCTCAGACAAATGAAACACTGTTCATGACCTCAGACAAATGAAACACTGTTCATGACCTCAAACAAATGAAACACTGTTCATGACCTCAGACAAATGAAACACTGTTCATGACCTCAGACAAATGAAACACTGTTCATGACCTCAAACAAATGAAACACTGTTCATGACCTCAGACAAATGAAACACTGTTCATGACCTCAAACAAATGAAACACTGTTCATGACCTCAGACAAATGAAACACTGTTCATGACCTCAGACAAATGAAACACTGTTCATGACCTCAGACAAATGAAACACTGTTCATGACCTCAGACAAATGAAACACTGTTCATGACCTCAGACAAATGAAACACTGTTCATGACCTCAGACAAATGAAACACTGTTCATGACCTCAGACAAATGAAACACTGTTCATGACCTCAGACAAATGAAACACTGTTCATGACCTCAGACAAATGAAACACTGTTCATGACCTCAGACAAATGAAACACTGTTCATGACCTCAGACAAATGAAACACTGTTCATGACCTCAGACAAATGAAACACTGTTCATGACCTCAGACAAATGAAACACTGTTCATGACCTCAGACAAATGAAACACTGTTCATGACCTCAGACAAATGAAACACTGTTCATGACCTCAGACAAATGAAACACTGTTCATGACCTCAGACAAATGAAACACTGTTCATGACCTCACACGTCTGTTAGACGCTCAGAGATCAGTTTCAGTCATTGGTCCTAAACTTTGGAACTAGCCCCCCAACAATAGACAGGCCACTTCAGACAGTCTCTTTTAAAAACACACGTGTATTCACTGACATTTAACTCAGTGTGACGTGATGTATTATCCCGTTGTTCCTCATTGTGTTTGTGTTTTGATGCTTTTAATTATATCCTGTTAGTTTATATCCTGGTAACAGTTTCTGTTTTAAATGTGCTTTATAAATAAGTCTGACTTGAATCCTGACTCACATCAGAAACTAAAACCCCCACCAGTCCTCTGGTCCCTGAGTCATTTTGAATTTAATAAGATTGACAAAAACAACAAGCAGAAATTGAAAGTGGTCCCTATAATCCAGGGAAGAATATCACGTTTTTATTTTTACATGTAGAACTTGTCACAGTTGAAATGTTTGTGCTGGTCTCTGGTCAGGATCCATGACTCCACAAACCCCCTCCTTCCAAACTGCAGCGTCTCTGCCATGGTGGGCCAGGTGAGGGGCGAACACCACCTCTAACCTGCGGAGGGCGCTGCTCTGGTTGCCGCGAGAGACTGTCCCTTGGAGACGCCGCATCATCAGCCGAACCATGACCTGATTGGCCCAGGCCAGACCGAGGGCGGGACAGACTGAGGAGGACAGAGGACTGAGACAGAGACACATACGTCCATCAGGTCCACGAATGATCATATACAAAATATAAATACATTGTTTAATGTAATAGAGACTATAAAATACAGAATGTTATAACATTATTTACAGTTAATTTGATTAAAATATAATGAAGAAATTAAATATTAAACCATAAATATAAATAATTTATCTGGAACTATATTTAAAAAACTGCTGGAATTTGTTTCCCAGGATTAAATCAGGAAGCTGTTTTTACCCCAAACAGTCAGCTGATTGGTTCATCACATCAGTGACCTGAAAAGACAAATAAATATGAGAAAAACATCCAGTGGCCACCACAACCTAACTGTGTATCTAATAAACCTTGAATCTAAAATTGAATCTATCGCCATGTATCGTATAAAATACTTTCTAATGATGTTATTTGTATCATTATACTGTATATGTTGTTTTGTTGTTGTGGTTTCTCAGTTTTGTCTTTTTTTCTCTCCGCAGGTCTAGAGGCAGACTTCAATGATGTTCATGTGTGTTCTCTTTATACCTCTCTCTCTCCTCTACTCCTATCTCCTTCTTTCTCTTTTACCCTTTCTCTCGCTTTTCTAGCTTTGTTTTCTTCTTTGTCTTTTCATCCCCATGTCCATTATATCTTAAACAAACCCAAAGTAAATTCTAATAAAGTTTTATTTATATATCAAGTGGAACATTAAGGCCAGACATGATGCTCTGTTTGTGAAAGTAAATGTGTTGGTATCACCTCAACACTCAGACAATAATTCTGAGTGCCACAATGCTGAACAGAAAAAAAAAAGAAAAACATATTTCATCAGTGATCCCTGAACTGTAAACAACAACAAACAAAACAATAAGAGCAACAACATAAACAACACAACCCACAAAGAAATACCAACACAACAAACGTCTTCCTCGTGATGGAGTTTTTCCTTTCCACTGTTGCATCTGTGCTCGCTTAGGATGGGAGACTGCATGGAAGTAAAAACTCAAAGCAGTCTCCTTGCTCCTCACATAAATATTGTTATTAACTGATTTTTATGTATGTGAACGTTACTGTTCGTGCCCTGAGACGACTTCTGTCGCGACTTGGTTTATTATATAAATCAGCTGAATTGAATTGAACAAACACACAAACAACATTACAACAACATTGCTGCGTATGTTTCTTAGTTTTTATCGTCCAGGCAACATGCCCAGCTGAAGAAACACACCTGGGAGGTGAACGCTCTGAGGAGGCTCAACACTGGGCCACGCCCCCCCACCAGATAGAGTTAGAACCTGTTACCATGGTGACAGTTGGTTAGATCCAGAGCCATATATATAGAGAGTTCTGACACTCTTTGATCTCGCCGACAGGCGGTCAATCGTTCCAAACAACGGCTATGGAAACCTTGTGGAGCTGCGCCCTCTGGCGGCGACGGAGCGCTACTGCAGGCAGAGTCAGACTGTAAAACAGAGCCATGGAACAAATCGCCCCCTCCATGACCAACGTGACTTCCGCATTCCATTCTTACAACGGAACTCTATGGAAGTGTCGCAACTCTCACTTTATATGGCTCTGGTTAGATCCNGTGAACGTTCACACTACGTTCACACTACATTTTAAATGCGACCAGCATCAGACCTGGCATGACTCCAGTGTGAACGCTCTACGTTGCAGAAGTGACCCGCATGTGCAGAAGAAAACATCAGTGCAGCTGTAGATGTGATGAAATATTAAAAATTGAGCTTCAGCTGTGTTCTGCTCCACGCCTCTTTTGGATCAGCGCTGCGGCTCATGTCTCAGCCTGCGTGACGTGACACGCAGGTTGCCAAGGTACAGCTGGGAGGGTTAAGGGCCTTGCTCAAAGGCCTGGGCATTATTGAGGGTGATTCAGATTTCGCATCCATACTTTTGTTGTCAGCCTGGGGATTCAACCTTCCAACCACAAGCTCAACCTCACTAACCTCTGCACCACCACTCCCCAGACGACCTTAGTTTAATACTCTGGCATGAAATGTAGCGGGTGATATGCATTCATTTAGTGAGTGCTGGGTCTTCAGTGGTGCTGTATGAGAAACATGTCTTACATGAGAAGCAGTGTAACCAGCTCCTCCCTGTCCCGTCAACCTGTAAGGTGATGAGTCGATGCAGGTGAAGCTGATTCTGTCACACTTACAATGTTGGCAGCTCTCACGTGCATCTCATAATGGTCCTGCTCTGCTTGGGTCGGTCGAGAAACCTGAGTCTCATCTTCTATCTGGATAAAGAAAGAACAGGCAGATGTGAGCAGGAGGTAAAGCACAGCGGGAGTGATGCTGCTGAGGAGGAGGAGGAGGTGTTCATGTGTACTTTGGCTGTTTTGATGATTTCTGTGAAGTTGTCCATGATGGACTTTATGTCATCTTTCAGCCTCTTGTTGTAGTTCTGCAGCAGAGACTCTTTGCTCTGAGGGAGCACCCTCTGACTAGCCATGACGAGGATGTCCAGAAAAACACACCTGTTTAGGTTCAAACCATAGTTTTAGTTTGTTTTAATTATTTAGACACAAACAACCAGAGGGGGATGTTTACAATGAGAACATTACGCAGCGGGAGACGTACAACAAACGAAGGAGAAAGCACGCACACAAAACAAACTTTGTGTCTAGAAAACAGAGATTTGTTTGGTTAAATTAGGACTCACCTCTTTCAGCGCATTATTTGACCTATTTTTTTTCCCTCGTCGTCGCTCCTTCTTCTACGTTTACTCGAATTTAATGCAATTCACTTCCGGTACGTTTGCGTGTTATCGCCCCCTAGCAACAAGTTTTATACAGACCAATCCTGCAGGACTGTGCACAGATCCATCCCAGGTTTAATTAAAGAAATATAATTATATGTATGCACCATTTCTAAGAGTAACAACAAAAAAGCTATAAACACGTTTGAATGCTGTAGCTCCTTGAATATATTTAATGTATAATAAAAAAAATATGTACTCATTGTAGAAACCTGGCACCCCCCTGGCATAGTTTAAAAAAAAAAAGTATTTTCTGTTTTCCTTGTTCTGGTTATCTTGTCCCTTGTTCTTTTTGTTCACATTCTTATAATTGTAACTGTATTGAAATAATACTAATAAATAAATAAATAATAATAATACCATCCATCCATCATCTTTACCCAGGGGGTGTCAAACACAGTTATAAAAGGAGGATAAAAGTAAAAACTTGCTGCAAGCCACGGCCCAATTTCAACACCAATGGTGGTGTCTGTTCTTCTACAGCCATCACTGCTCCCAACAAACACAATAAGGATTAAATACATGCTGACCTTTGCCAACACTGCTGTCCTTATCAATGTTCTAATACATATTGAACATTATTATTGATATTATCCTGTTTCTTTATACACTGTTTTTAACATTAGGAACTTTTTTGTGTGAATCTTTATATCTGTTGCTGCTGTTACACTGAATTTCCCATCAGTGGGACAATAAAGGCTGTTTCTACTCTATGCCAATTTCAGCCAATACACTCAAGTCGGATACCCGACATCATTTCTTGGTTGCAGGTTCATCAGTTTGATCGTCTCATTTGACGTTCTTTGTTGCTTTTTCCACATCACAATCAAATATTATTGTAAAATCAAACAAATATGTCTGCACTAAATTAGTTAGTCAAAATGAGAATGCATCAAAAACATTTTACATTTAAAATATCACCTTGATAAAATGTTAACGAGGGCCAGATTTAGTCCGCAGGCCTCGAGTTTGATACATGTGCTTTAAACCCTCCACTTTAATAATATTCTGCTTTCCGTGAACCTGACAGTCCTGTAATCGTTTAAAAATTGTCAACACCAATCTTTCTTCAGACTTTAATGAAAAACAAAAGATTTTGGAAGGTTTTTTTCTACTTAGTTTCTGTCCCATCTTCACACCTATGTCAGAATGCTGTGCCACATGCTTTAAAATTTAGAATGTAAACAAGTGGGTTTAAAAATGTCTAAAGCAGATGAACATAATCTGAAAGTTACATGTTTAAGAAATGTATCAAATTACTGTTTATATAGCACAAATTCATGCCAAAATCCATCTCGCAGCACTGTAATATAATGCATTATAAATGCATATATACATGCATTATAAAATACTCATTAGTAAAAGGGATCTAAATAAGCCAGTACAGTACTGTACAATGCATTGAATCTACTTTGTTGGAATCTCCCATTCTGAGCAGCATCTTGGCGACAGCAGAAATACTCCATTTTAACAGGAAGAACCTTTCAGTAGGATCAGGTGACCATCTGCCTCGACTGGCTGGGGTCAGAGGGCATGAAAGAGACAGACTGGTTTGTATGGGAGACAACATAAATGTTTGCATGTGTCATCATTCACGTTTTTCATAAATTCAACAAAAGAAACTGGACAAATTACGGTACACAATGGTGCCAGGCTGCTTGTAACATATTGCATACATTGTTTGAAATTGAATTAAATTAAGTTCAGTTTATTTATATAGCGTCAGTCACAACAGAACTGGTCTCAGGGCACTGAACAGAAACATTCACATACATTATATAAGTCAAAGTTATCTAAGGAAGCCAGCAGAATGTGTTGATCTTCACTTCCTCACAGTCTCAACATACTTTTGTTGCTGGTGTTGAGACAGCACTGTTTCTCTTGAGTTTAGGAGCCTTTCTATGCCTGAATAATTTATACGTCAGAGTTAAGTGACTTAACACATTAACATAAAATAATGGTCGGGTACTGGGATGAAAATTAATAAAACGGCAGCCAAAATGTTTTCAAAAGACATTCAAAGAGCCGGAAGTAATACTGATTATGGCCACTTCACCAGATTACTAGAAAATCTGACTGCTATGGGGAAAATAACTTAAAAATATACGTTTACACTCAAGGTTTGTGAACAGTGCTATTTATGCAGTTGTTTGGGGGCATCTCAACTCTTTGGATGTTGTTTGTTTGGATTACATGTCAGACCAATGAGCTTGTTGTAGATTCTGTCAACCAAGATGGGACAATTCAAAGTGTTTGCACTAAAGAAACTGGACTTATTTTGTGTTTCTGTACTTGAAAGTTATCACCTGCCCAGGTAACACGCAAGTACTTTGGGTGAAACAGAATACAATGTGATATGAAGATATTTAAAGACAAAAATTGCAAAGCCTGTGGAGAATTGGTTTTACATTCATTTATTGGGTTTGTGTACAACATTCTTTTCAAAGGCAGGCTGTGCAGCAGAACAAGCATTTGGAGTGCTTTTATTGTCCAACAGCATCCTCTGCTGTCCCTTCAGTTCTTTTTTCTGTCAAACAGCACTTAATATGCATCTTTACAGCGGACAAAACACATTCTTTAAGAGACCTGACTCTTTGTTGGTGACTGTGCAATCTTCATATGTGCAGGCTGGGTGAGGAAAGTTCATGATTATTAAAAAATAACACAAAAAAAGTCAGTTTACGTTTTGGGTTGAAACAGTCTAGATCCTCCGTTGTAAAAGTGAGAACCAGTTAGTGTTCAGAAACTATGTCTAATCGATGATGGAAATAAAAAAAAAAATGTGTTTTTGATCGGACACTCTTCCAAGATCTCACACAGCCTGTGGCTGGAACATCAATAGCTACAAGAGTCAGAAATGTTCACTAGTTCAGTAAAGAGACGTTCTGGAAATCAAACATGTTAAAAACAGATCATGGTGCTGGTTGAGTGTTAACTGCAGACAGAAGTATTTGGTGGTGAAACCATGTGCAGTTAATGGTTGGACGTGCAGCGGTTTGATTAAAGACACAAATAGCAGGTTTGATCTTGAAAGGAGTTTTTAAAAAAAAAAAATCAGTATTCTTTCTTTGACATCACATAGAAACTAATTCAGTGAATGTTCTGGTCCAACAAATACACACAATCCAACATTAGATGAAATAAACAGGCAATCCATTTTTATAGGACCAGGACCATAAACAAGACATCCATGCAAAAAAAAAACAGCTGGGAATAGAAAAGTTATATTTCATGTCAATAAATGTCATCTTGAAATGTCTAAAGTATTTCATGCTTACCCAGCATCCATTTGTCAAACATAAGGGTCCCAATCTACAGACTTGCACATGATTTTGCATCATTAAACCTAAATAACATTATTTTACCCTCTAGTAGTTTTATACAGTTTTTCTGTCTTCAGTGATGCCGATGTGTTTTCCTTCCTGAGAGTGATGGAAGAACGAGGGGTATCAAATCCCAATTTTACAGAGAAGCTTAAATGCACAGGTTGTAGTTGTATTAAAGCTTCAGCCAATTTACTGTGCAAATGTCCTCAAATAAATTAACTGAGGTAGACAGAAAAACAAATGCTTCACCACCACAATGTATTTGTGAGGATCTACACCAGAATGATCAAATGCAACCCAAAGTTTGGAGGCAAAATACAAAAAGTGTCTAACACGGTAGGAATGATGACCTTCCACTACTAGATCTAAGCTGAGCCAGTTGAGGATGAGATGTTTGCGAGTCTGCAGTCCAGCTGCAGTGCTGGAGACAGCATGCAGGACGTCTGATGTAGTTTGCATAATTCAGTGTTGCAGATTTCCACTACTTGGTTTTCTGACTTCAAGGTTTTTCTTGTGGTGCTTTTAGGTTAAAGGGTGCAGAGATGAAGGGGTCTACAGGGTTTCCTTCAGACGTCCAGGAGTGAAGCGGTCCAGCTGGAACTGCTGCCACATCGGACGCAGCACTGTGAGCTGCACCTTGCTGCTGCAGCACAGACCCCTCAAAGTGTCTGGAGTATTTGGATAGAGCTTGAGGCCGGAACGGTTGTTGGGCCATTTGTGCCAGCACCCCCTGATCAGAGGTTAGACTCTGAGCTGCTTGGGAGTACGAGGTCTTCGGTTGTGCTGCTGTGTGTTCCTTCCTTTTCCCAAAGGGAGCCTGTGAGAACACGTCGCGCTGCTGCTGAGCTGCAAGCGGGGCGCGCAGAAATGGAGCATTGGCAAAAACATCCACGGAGTCCTCTTGTGCAATTGGAAAAGGAGCTTTGGAGAAGACGTCTGGAGTGACGTCTGTCCCCTTGGCTGGCTCGGATACATGCCAGGACTGATTGTGACCAAAGGTGCTTGGTGTAGGTTGGGGGAAGGTGGCGGACGATTGTAAAGGTAATGTGTTGGGGTGCAGTGATGATTGTAGTGCCAGCTGAGGCCTGTGCTCGTCCTCATCAGAGTCCATCAGCAGAGGTCTAGAGCCACTGCAGTGCTGGGCAGCGACATCACTCTCAACTGCTCCTCCATCCTGTAGCTCCAGCTTATGAGCTTCTTTCTGTTCATCTTCATCACTGGAGTGCTCAGAGCTATCATCGTTCAGTGCATCTCCTTCAAGATCTTCAATTTCTAGACCCTCCTCGAGCGCAGAGTACCCATTACTCTCCCCTTGGAGATCTGTACGGGACAGCAGAGACAGGAGAAAAACATGTGAACTAACATCAGCGGGTGAAGTCTGGGAGTGCAGCTGGACATTTAGCTACCAGAATATCAGCTATCAGTTTCACATTTCACATAAATATGACCGATGGACCATCTCTAAGATTTGTACACCACAGATCAATGAGAATGACCCAACGATGATGAACCAGCACAAGACTACCAAACAAACTCTACTCTGAACAAGTCATAGGACAGATGAGACTAACAGCTCTGCTACAACATTAACAACCTTGTTTCCACAACTTAGTTGCAGGAGTCAAACGTTTACAGCAGGCGAGGGAAAAGCAGTTTAGATTCTTGTTAGTATTAATTAAGGTAAGATTCAGGGAGTTTAGACAGACTCAACAGGTCTGTGGAAACAAGGGGGGAAAGCCTTCAGAGACAAGGTGGGAACAGTTGTGAACAGACAGAAAGGTTTGCACGGATTAGTGGAAATGGGTCAGTCTTACCTCAGACGTGTCGACAGCAGCTGTTAGCTTGCAGCTTGGCAGAGATGTTAGTTGCAGCCATTAAAAGGAAAACACCAGTTCGGTTTTGCTTTACATCTCGGAGAGCTCCCCCCAAACATTCTTCTATTTTAAACGTCCCAAACCTCGTGTGTTGATGCAACACATTTTAAATTACAGCCTAATATCAACAAATAATGACTGCTTATTATTTGACTATAGAAAACTCATGTAATTAACAGACAATTTTCAAAACGCTAAGACAAATCTGAACAGGAATCACAATAATTCACCAAAATTGGAAAATCTTAAGACTTATTACAAGTTTCTTTAAAATATTAAACACCCAAAAACAGTTACATTCATGAATATTACAAACTTAATTACCTCTCTATTGCCTGTCACTCAACTGGATCTCTAGATTTATTTAAAAAAAGGAAAGAAACACACGGACCCTGACACAAGAGACATCTACCAACTCAGAAAGAACCTTTTGAATGCATCTGAAATATTCTAACTCAACCAGAACAAGAGGCAAATAAAATCCCCACAGCAACACAAGTTTAACTTTCCTGCAAAAGCTCAACATTGTAGTTTCTGATAAGAACATGACACGTTATCTTGGGTTGCATAGATCGATGCAAGTGACTTCACTCAGTGAAGTGAACTTCACTGTAAATACTAAAGATGGAGGAGAAAAAGAGGAATACCAAATTTCACTCCTTAACATAAATTTTTAGAAAAATCCAACAAAACTGGTCCTAAAACTTACACATAAATTGTACAAGTGATGGAATATCTGATGAAAATGTTCAGTTTAAACTTTTAGATACATGTAAGGTTACATAAAAATGGGTTTACAGCGTATGAATATATACTGAAACTTCATAAAGTAATACTTGGTGAGAATTTGGACACAACACACAAAATCAACTGTAGTAGTGAGAGTGATCAAAAGGAGGAAACTTGTGAGAAGTGAAAGTCATCAGGAAGTAAATTCTTTCATTAGGTCCCTGATATCAGAGAAAATGTACCTCCATCATTTTAACAAGTTGTTAAAAATAACAACATAATAAAACAAAACACTAAACTGTGATCTATTCAGGAGCATTTTGTTTACCGTAGAAGGAAACACATTTTAAACTAAACATTGATAAGGGAGAATAATTATGAAGGGACAAAGAAAAAAAAAAAGGTCAAAATTTACACTAAGTACAGCTTCAAACACAAATAGGTTTTTATCTTTATAGCCTTCAAAATTTTGCACATATTTCTGCGGTCATACATTCATCCAAAATCACAATCAGTAAGTCATGTTTAGTCACATCATTAAATATTAAAAGCCTTTAAATAATAAACACACAAATTAAGAAATAATTCTACTAAGGCTGACAAGACTAATTATTGAAATTATGAATTTTTTTTAGGTCCATAGATCCAATAAACATGGCTCTTTTGGTTAAAAATGGTGCCACATTTAATGACTGACTTTATGGTACAATGTAAGAGGGGACTGGCTAGGTAAGACAGACAGATATTTTCAAATAAAGCTAATTCATAATGTGGTGCCCACACAAATGAACTTAATATCTAAATTGTATCTTCCTCTGTATGACTTGTGCTATCTACACTGAGAGCAGGATGAGACATGGCAAACAGCACAATTACAACATCTCCTTTAGCTTTGTTAATGCTTCAGATCAATTTTTTCTACACATATCATTTGAAAATAAGTTTTAGACATGAGAATTTAAGAATCTGCACATCAGAAATATCATTAAGATTAAATTTATTAATGACCTAATGCAGTGGTAGCGTGTTGTTGTGGGCTCAAACTGACCAGCCGCATAAACATCAACTTCAGCAGATTCAGGACATCCAAACATCATCATGGCTTTAAAATCAATAATACTTTAACATTCAGAAAGAAGAAACAGTGTGTACAGATGAGGTTTTGAAGCCTAATAACTGTACTCAGGTGTTAGTAATAATTACTGATTAATCTGTGGAAGAACAAGCAAGACTGAACATTTTAGGTTCCAAACACTTTATGCATCACAGTCATGTCCAAACAAAATGTCCGGACGGGGCAGACTCAATCTTCTTGTACACCAGTTAACAGATATCATGGGCGTAGCCAGAATTTTATGAGGGGCGGTTCGTTTAAATAAGAAGTTGACCGAGCTAAACTAACATGCCTGGATAGGTCAATGGAAAAAGCGTTCGCCTTCCGTCCCAAACCTTATGGGTTCAATTCCCGCATGGTACAACTTTTTTTTTTCTTTTATTCATTCCAGATTAAAAAAACACAAGAAAACTATTTACAAAACAACAAGAAATAAAACAATACATGAAATGAAAGGAAGCAGAAGAAGAAAATAATCTTATCTGCCCCTTCTCAAACAAATTTTTATTTTCAAACACTCTTTTATTGGATAAAAAAAGAAGAATGTGTTAACCACAGGCATATTAACTCCTTATTTTTTATCCAATAAAAGACAAACGTAAAATTTGTTGTTTGAATCGAGTGTTTGGGAAAAAAAAGAAAATTAGTTTGAGAAGGGGCAGATAAGATTATTTTCTTCTTCTGCTTCCTTTCATTTCATGTATTGTTTTATTTCTTGTTTTGTAAATAGTTTTCTTGTGTTTTTTTGATCTGGAATGAATAATAAAAAAAAAAAACGTTGTACCATGCGGGAATTGAACCCATAAGGTTTGGGACGGAAGGCGAACGCTTTTTCCATTGACCTATCCAGGCATGTCAGTTTAGCTTGGTCAACTTCTCGTTTAAAAGTGGGCGGTTCGTTCGAACCCCCTGAACCCCCCTTGCCTACGCCATTGGATATCTGCCCAAAAGCTGACTTTTTCCTTCTCATTTCTTCACAAACTGGTTCAATCTGTGCACCAGGAAACATCCATGTTGTTCAATTGGGTTACACACTCAAATAATTAAGTTCAAACCTTTGACCTTAAAAGTGTAAGAGGACAATTTTATTTCCAGGCCTCACTCTCTAATCAGACCATTAACTCCCATGACCATGAGGGCGGTGGGTTTATTCATAACTTCAGCCTTCAACAAGTACACCAGGTGAACACAATGGAGCTGTGGTCAAGCAGTGCATACAACGAGCGTCAATCACCATGGACGTGCACTCAACGAGGGCTATTACCGTAATGCAAGTATGGGAAGGCATGATAAAGACCATGGTGAAGCGGGGACAAAAGCAGACGATATGCGTTAACAAAAAACAAAAAGAAGACAAATGTTTTTACCAGCGTGGAAATGTCAACGGCCAGCGGCGATGCATGAAACCAGCTTATCAGGCTACTAGAGATGGAGTTGAGGCCAAGGAGGCACATAAAGAGAAAGGTTCGCCTGAACCAATCCATGCTGGCTTTTCACTTCAGAAGCTGCTACGTTAAGTGCCTCTGTTGCCCATC
>JBBPBX010017510.1:36487-46760 GCA_038048925.1 Garcialebias charrua
CGTTAAGGTTTTGTACTCTGCCCCTTCGACCTCCCCCACCCCCCTCTAGAGGTCGATGAGCTGATCCACCAGGAGAAGAGAGCGGGCCAAGTTGGGGATGCTGGCCTCTGAACTGCCACTGTTGCTGCGCGAGTGCCCACCTGAAAACGTGCCAGAGAGAAAGAAAGAAAGATAGAGAGAGGTGGGCATGGAGGAGCCAAGGGCAATTGTAAAAGACAAGCAAATGAGAAAGGTCATTAACGAAGAGTAGTATGGGAAAAATAATAAGTGAGAAGATGATGAGAACGAGGGGGAGGTATGCATGAACAGGGACAGAAGGAGAGAAGAAGCAGAGAATAAGCTGGGATCATGTTTAAACAGCTGCATCATTATAGAAGGGGAGCAAGGGAACGCCATTCTAACATGAGGGAATTATCAAGATAAACTCTGTAGAGAGAAGCTGCTGCGCTCGCAGCGTCACTTCAGGCACAAAGGAAATAACTAATGTGAGAGCTCGATGAGGGGACAAACAGCCTCAATGTGACAAGCGCACTCATACCAGCCTGCTCTTAGCAATCACAAAGCAAGCTGTGATGACTAAACTAGGGCCCAAGTCTCTCTGGCGTCAGCAGGTGCTCGTGTCACAAATCTCTCAGCCTTACCTTGATTTGAATGTTTTGGGATGAGCACAGGAATAGGGTCAAACTCATCATCATTGACCTTCTTCCCAGCAGACATTAGGAAAGAAGAGTCTGCAGTGAAGGAAGAGTGAGTGAAGTGAAAACAAAGGAAGAATCCACAGCCGCAGAGAAGAACATGAAAGAGAAAAGTACGCAGCAAGTTAAAAATAGATGGGGCCAGCCCAGTAAAAAGTATGTAAAAGCATTTATGTCGCATTTTTCATTCCATCTTGAAAGAAATCAAGGTTCTTATGAAGTTGCCATTCGCAGTCTACCGTATTTTTTGGCATACAAGTCAGTTTTTTTTAAATAAATTAGTCAGTCCTGTGACTTATACGCTGAAACAATTTATATACTTTTTTTTCTCTTCATATTAATGCAATTTTTGACTGATACTTTAAATTTCTAAGAACTGCAACAGTGAGTTCTCCCGTGCGCGCTCGCTTCACTCAGCTGGTGCAGGTGGAGGAACACTGGAGAGCTAACAGCTCTGGCCTCGATGGATGGATGGCGCCACTCTGCCCAGGCAAAATGAAGCTGTTTTGACCATTAAATAAACGCGACGGGTCAGCGGTGACGCCTAATAAATGCGACTTGTACGCCGACACGACTTATATATGCTTTTTTCCCTCTTCACGATGCTTTTCTTGTCTGATGCGACTTATACTCCGGAGCGACTTATATGCCAGACAATACGGTATTTCAATCTCCTTGTCTAAGCCACAGTTATCCATCAATAAATATGCCCTGATTCTTTGAGATTGATCTGTGGTTTTCAATTGTGTCGTCAAAACATCACAAAAGAAAGTTCTTACCAGAAGCAGTTTGAGCAGGTTGCAGCTCCTCCAGACAGGATCCAGAGCCACAACCAGGGGGCACAGAAGAGTAGGAGGAAGAGAGACCAGGGACGGGCTGGTTTGCGCAAGAAGCATGAGTTAACAGACCACAACCCAACAGAGAGTCGTCTCCAGTGAAGGAATCTGAGGCAGAACGAAGCAAAGCCAGAGAGTCACAATAAACTATGACTGTTAGCAGTGCAGGGATGAATTTGTTAGCATGACAGCCATGTAGCTTACAACTTAAAGCAGCACTGTGAGCTCAAAACCTAAAGGCAGGCCTCAGATAATATCAATCAGTACTTCACAGTGTAAAATGTGACATTTGGAAGGAAGGTAACTACAATATGATTTTTAAAATCTTAATGGCGTTCACTGAAAACAAAACTTCTCGCTTCAGGAAACCTTTGGGTTATGATCCGTATCACTGCTTCACCCTGCAGTCAGTGCAGTGACTGTTAATCCAGAAGCCAAGTTCAAAACAACTTTTTACACAAGTGTTTTTCCCAGAGCAGCATCATCTCACAAAGTGGTTATAAACCAGTCTTCAGTCAGTCGTTTCTTTTTCTTTTCTGTGATTCAGAATGCTAACCTGGCATGCTGGCAGCAACACACTCTGGCTGGCTTGAATGCTGCTGGGTCTGGGGAGCATCTAAACCAGGAATCAGTGAATCCACACACACTTCTGTCTTTGCTACACAGAGACAGAAAGATGAAAGTAAATGTTAGTTTTACAGACAAAAACATGTTTGTTTAGTAGGGACCATATTTGCTTCTTTTCCGCAGAGTGATTTTTTTTTTTCTTCTTGATCATCTGAAAAATGGGGGAAAAACAAAAATGGAACACTTAAAAAAAGTGAAGTGACAGTGAAGCGTTTAGCAAATACTGAAGGAAACAGCAAAAGCTGAAAGGTCAAGCAGCAAAAACAAACATCAGGACTCCAAACAGGATTTTTCAGCAAGTGAATCAGGAAAAACAAGCAAACAAACAATTATTTAAGAGATGGTCTTTGTGACACAATTACCAAGGTTAAATTTTGGGTAATAATATATTTTATTCAAAACAAGCTTATTTACCATTAAATAGCAGGGAAACTTCTATCAGCCAATATCAGTTATCACATGCATAAATCGCATGTGTCATGTCTAGGCCTGTCGCGATAAACAATAAATCAGTTAATCGCATGATAAATGAAAATTATCTACCTCATTTTCATTTATCGGCTTTATCGTTCCTTCATGTCTCTTTCTACTGAAGACACTGGATGACAAAAAGCTAAACTCCAGTGCTCTTCACTAATACTTCCCATTCTCTTTAAAATCCATTTTAACGATCCAAAATCACGTTTTTGGATTGTTAAAAGCAGCTAAGCTGAGAAGCTAAGCTGCGAGCTAAGCCAACAGGCCGACCTCCGTCTTGTTGAAGCTCCAAAATTCATGGTTGAAACCCGTGCCTTTGTGTAAAAAGTTTTTCTCTGCAAAAAGAAGCTGAGAATGTGTTTACTGTTTTTATTTAAAGCTTTGTGTGAAAAATGCTATGCTAAAGAGCTCAAACCACACAGAGCGTCCACCATTTTGAGAACCGAAGAGATACAGCCCATGTCACGTCAAGGAACCTCCCTCCCATTTTTCTTAAAGAGATGCTGCTTGCTCCCTCACTATCCAGCCTTCGGTTCAAACAGTCTTATACTGCCATCCAGTGGTCAAAACTGCTACTACATGCAAAACAAAGTCAACATTTATTGTCAAATTTCAAACAATATTTGTTTCTCGCAATAATTTCTGAGACAATTAATCGCACAGCAAAATTTGTTACCGTGACAGGTCTAATCACATCGCAGCATGATGGATCAGTGGTTAGCACTGTTGCCTCATGCAAGAAGGTCCTGGGTTCAATTCCCAGTTGGACCTTGGGTCTTTCTGTGTGGAGTTTGCATGCTCTTCTCGTGCTTGCGTGGGTTTTCTCCAGGTACTCCACTTTCCTCCCACAGACCAAAAACATGCATGTTAGTCTGCCTTCAGGCCCAGGCCTCCCTTGCAAAAGAAAGCTGTGATCTCAATGGGATTTGCCTGGTTAAATAAAGGTTAATAAAATAAATGCGCAGGTATAAAATGTATTTTGTTTTCTTCTTTACAACAAATACAACAGGACAAACTGCTTTATGAAACTTGAAAATAGTGACTCTCTAGTTTGTCCAGCTGAGCTCCTCCAGCTCCAATCATTACAAAACTTTCAGAACTGTCTGCAGCACAAGAAGCAGAGTTCACGTCAAATAAACAAATACTAACACAAAGAAGTGTTCACAATAAACAGACAAATAGCTGCACAGTTATTTAATGCTGGCCTTATCTTTTTCAACTTTACTCTCTTGCACATTATACAAATACTAAAAACTACTGGGCTGTGAATTAATACTGTATATTTTTAAATCCCTTACAAAATTAGCAGAATCCCATAAAATTCTAATTAAAACAGAACGTTTTCAAAATATTGGAAATATTGTACTGTACATAGTTTGTTGCCTCCATGGTCTTGGCAGTATCCAGTAACATTAGTGAAAGTACAGCAAAAATAAAAACATCACAAGCTGTAAGTTAATTCACCTAAATGAATTACAGCTGCAAACTTCAGGGCCAGTCATTCAAGGTTCCTGAACATTCAAATCATTAGTCAGTACAAACTTTAACATCTTACAATTAGTTACACAAATTCAATAATTAGTGAAACTCTTTAAAACATTCATTGTCAACAACTTCTGTTAAATTGGATTTATCACTTGTCATAAACACCAGTTTAGTTGTATAAAAAAAACGAAGCAACTCCATAATAAACACCACAAACACAATCCAAGCACTTAACCAAATGCTGGCTGCGGCTCATACTCACAAAAAACTTCTACTGGGCAAAATGGGGCTATGGGGTGTAGACAAGGAATAAGTGGACTCAGAAAGTGGCACAGCAGATGTGACTTTTAGCCTCTAGCACTATGAGAGAAAGACCAAAATGAACAACGTTTTTCAGGAGTCCTCAGTTTTATAAAGCAAATTATTCCAGTTAAAGCTGCAGTCTGCAGTTCTGTAGTGCAGTCTGTAAGTTGTCTAAAAATATATTTTAAACATATTTCTTCACTCTGTCACTATCTCCTGACAGGCTGATGTTAGACAAAGTAATCTGAAAAAAACTATAGTCCCCTTGCTTCTCCAGGTGGTAAATAAGAATTTCAAAAAAGCCACAGTGACCCGCCGTTAACCAGCCAATAAAAACAGAGTTTTTAACCAGCCAATAAAAACAGAGTTTTTAACCAGCCAATAAAAACAGAGCTTCTCACTTCTCACGCTCCTAACCCACGCCCCCCCCTGTCCCAGCCCGCAGCGGCCGCGCAGGTTCTCGTTGAAATAATTGCAAAGCGATGCAAAACTGTTTTGTATGTGACACAAATGTATTAAATTCCCCTTCTTCATCCCTGATCTGGACTTTTCTTTTGTTTTTTTGCCAAAAGTCAAGTGATCGCTTCATCCTCCGCTGAGTCATGACAGAAACATTCAGGAAATGAATGAATTTGTCACGACTCACGAGCGAATTAAACTCGGGTTCAACGTGGCTGCGCGCGGCTCTGCAGATTTCCTGGTGTTCTGGTGTGCTGGACTTGCCTGGCCCTCGCCATTCCTGCACAGCTCCGCTCAATTCTATTTCCCTTCACTGCTGGGTCTGGGATTTGTCTCATAGACAACGATTTCTCCGGTCGATTTTTGACCGGACCAATCAGAGAACAGAAGGCAGATTGGCGGATTACCGGACCAATCAGAGAACAGAAGGCGGAGTTTTGAACGACGTTGACTGACGTCGTCAGTTAAAATGGCTGCCGCCACGAAGGAATTTTCCAGAAAACAAGGTAAAAAACTATTATTTCTTTCCTGAGAAAAACTATATTTCTTAGCTGACGTTATATCAGAAGTGTTCCTGAGCTTAACAGTTCCTAAATCAATTCACAAAATGGTCAAATCTGCTGGATTTAAATAGTTTCGGTTTGACATTTTCCAAACAGCCTCAGGGTGCGCTACGAAAATAAATGATAAAAAATCGAATTTTATCTCAAATGTTTCATCCAGGCCAACAGTCAGTAAATTAAAGACATATAATTACACACTGGTAGCAGAAAAAATATCCACCGAGTGGTTTCTGAGCTTTTTATCTGAATAGCCTGGACCTCGCCAGGCTAAGCTAACAAAACTCCGCCTTCTGTTCTCTGATTGGTCCGTTCAAAAATCGAACGGAGAAATCGTTTTCTATGGGAGGAATGCCAGACCCTAGTCAGAAGCAAAGTGAAGGACAGGGTGTGGTTTTAACCAGGCTAGTGCTGGACCAGCTTTCCCCGTTTTTATTTTTTAGAACGTTTTATTAACATATAATCACAGAACTTCGCAGCTGCTGACAGGAAATGTAGTGGAGGCGGAGCATTCGGAAGCAGAGCTGAATTTCACCGACAGCAAGAGCGAGCTGAGCCATATATGGCTCTGAGTGGGGAGGGACCAGAATTCTTTCCCAGATGAAAATTTTCCTAAGTGCTGCGTTCTACAAAAACTGCAGACTGAACCTTTAAAGGTTCAGTCTGCAGTTTCTGTAGAACTGCAGCACTTAGAAAAATTTCAACAGGCAAAGCATTCTGATCCCTCCCCCTCAGAGCCATATATGGCTCTGCTCTCCCATGGTCTGTTGAAATTCAAATTCAAGCTCTGTTTTTATTGGCTGATTCAAATTCAAGCTCTGTTTTTATTGGCTGGTTACAAACTCTGTTTTTATTGGCTGGAAAATGGCGTGTCACCTTTTCTTTTTAGAAATGCTTATTTACCACCTGGAGAAGCAAGGGGACAATATTTTTTTTTAAATTTTTTCAGAGATTACCTGGCTAACATCAGTCTGTCAGGAGGTAGTGACAGAGTGAAGAAATATGTTTATAAAAAAAGCTACATACTGAAGCTTTAATGTTAAACTTTTGAAATAATAAAACTGTAACAAAGATGACCACGTTTTAGTTAATCCCCCCCCCCAAAAAAAAATCTCTCATACTCAAAAGACATGTTCTGCTCCATCAACAAAGATCAGGCTGTGATTGCTCGAGTGCATCCCGAGTGAATTATATAGGCAGCTTAAAGGTAGAGAAGATTAACCACACCCTTATTTCACTACCAGGATTGTTAACCTCTCAGCGCAGGCCTTAAACAGCAGTTACTAAAAGTAGGATAAAAGTCAGAAATAAAACACCTCTGTAAAGGTTAAAGACTAATCTGACAAGGATATAAAAGTCAGGCACATTGTTTTAAGAAGAAAGTGCGTTTAACTTTCTCCTGTTCTACATGGCACCAGTAAGCGGACTCTTCCAGCAGCAAAGCAATCCAATTAACAGAGGAGAACTTGTCCTTCATGTTACCAGGCAACAGTGAAAGCACAGATCTGCAAGAGAGATACCATCTAGCTGCTTGTAAGGTGTCTATTCATTGACACAGACAAGAAGCCAGTGTGAAGCTGCTAGCTAACAAGCACAACAAGATAGGGCTGTGCATACAAACCTAAACTACAAAACTGGCTTCCATAAAACAGCATCTGGTCTGTGATATCAAGGAAACTACCTGAGCAGGAATGGGTTTGTGACAGAGTTCTGCATGTGAGAACCGTGAAAACATTCAGTGCATTTTGTGTCACAGGAACATTACCTGCTGTGTCTGAGAGAGAAAGAGCATTAAAAGGGTGAAGAGCAGACAACGCGGAGATGTCTGCAGATGTTTTGAAATAATAATGTGAATAAAAGAGGGAGTAAAGGATCAAATGTAAGCAACTGAAAATAAAATATATAGTGCAAACAAAAACAAACAAAAAGCCTGAATACACTTTAAATCTAAGAAAGCACATAAACAAAACCTCTTAATGAGAAGAATTACAATTTACCTGGAAAAGCATTGAGCTCTGGAATGAGACTTTCATTGGAATTTGAGCCTCTTTCTCCTGCTGGAGCAGCTGATCACACACAAACAATACGTTGTTTTAGATCACACCAGGACAGTAGGAGGCTTGCAGGCGTGATCACACGGTGCACAACTTACACTCAGCAAGCTTTGCAAAGTCCTTATTGAGCAGCTCTTCTGCTGTCAGCTTGGAGAAATTATCATCTCCAAAGGGGTTCCAGCTGGGCTGAGAGTTGGGGGCTGCGAGCACCGATGGAGCATCAGCACCACCTGGATGATACACGCTCTGCTGGGACGAGCACGGGGAGCCAGAGGGAGTGGTGCTAACTGATCTGCAGTAAAAATATAAAATGTTTATTAAAAATGCAAAGTGAAATTGAACATAAGGTATAAAGATGGTGTGAACTGATGTTTGCCTCTTGAAGTTGATACAAAGAGATTTTCATTAGGACTGAATTAGAGCATCTTCCTAAAACGTGATTTTTGGGGATGTAAAAGGGCTGCTGTCATATGAATGAACCACTTGTTGTCCTCCCAGACTCCCTATGTGCCATGAAAGGATAGTTCACTCATGAATGCTGAAAAGGGTTAATTGTACACACTTGGACTTGTTTAGGCTGGCCTCAGCTGCGGCTGCCTGAAGTAGCTGGGTGGACATGCTGACTGGGACCCCAAACACGGCACTGTGGGTGACGTCGCTCAGGATTCGTCTGTGGCCACTTTTAGGGGCTACCTTTGGTGATGAGGGGGGTGTCAAAGAGCTAGCTTTGTGAATTTCTCTGCCTGCAGCCTGTAATAAAAAAAAAAAAGAATAGGTAAAATGCGAGACCGGCAATAAAAAAAACAAGTAATAAACTTAGATACTTTGTATTTTTATTACTGATCCAGAAGAAACAAATCAGATCCCAAGCATAAGCCCGAGTAAATGGATAGGTGAGAAAATATCAGTCTACAGAGAAACCAAGCTTTGAAAACTCGGAAAAAAAAAAAAGAAAGAAAAAAAGACAATGGTTGAAATAAACCAAGTGGTAGAAAAGGTAAAAACAGAGGCTGGCATAATGCCAGTTTCCCCTCCACCCCAACTCTTGTCCAAACCCTTACTGTCTAAATGCATCATTGGAAGTGAGCACAGGCACAGGGGGCGAGAGTAATGTCATCCCACCACCCAAAGCCATAGTGCCCACCCCAAGTTCCTATATGTGAATGTCATGAGGATGTTATGAGTGAATGTCTAAGGTGTATAATAAAATTGAGTCCCAGGTGGCTCTAGTCAACAGAGATGTAAAATTGTTGAAGCACACCCGAGCCCCAAAATCCCTACATGAATGAAATTTTTAAATGAAGAGGGTGGAGGTGCGCGGTGAGGGATGGGGAGAAAAATAACTGCAGGACTAAATGCTCCCACAGGGAGTCAGCTCCCCCGTTGACCCAACAGGCCCCCCCAGCTCCCCAAGTCCACCAAGGAGCGAGGCCAAGACACCTCTCTGACCGCCAGGCCCTTTGAGCTCCAGACCAGAGAGGGACAGGGCCTCGAGGGCCGCCAGCAGCAGGACCAACAGCCCACACACCCCAGGGCCGCCAAGACCTCCATGAACCGCAGTCAACCCGCCACCCAAGAGGATGCCAAATCCCACATGGACGACCCGGCCAAGAACGCCAGCCCAACCGCCAACAGAGCCAGGAAGCACCGGCAACGGGCACCCACCATAAGAAAGGGGCCAGCCAGCCACGCATAGTCCCAGGCAATCACCAAGGACATCCACCCAGTCCCCACCCCAGAAGAAATACTACACCCACCCCTCATACTAACAACTCTCAGAACACATAGCACACTAGACACCCAGGCTGGGTCAACCTGCCCCATCCCACGGGGCACTGGTCATGCCCCCAGACACCCCCCACCCCAGCCTCTGCTCCTTCTTCTTTACTTTATTTTTTTAATTGCACTTTACAACAACACACATCAACAGCACATCTGGGGGCAGGGGTGTGTGTGTCGGGGTCTTTTTATTGTCTTTTTACTCTTGCTACCCCCTGGTTCCCTGGCTGCCATTCTGGGGGTGGGGTCCGGTAGTAGGGCAGGCCATCGGGTGTTGTCCTGGACTATGGGGGGGTTGGGGGCCTGGAGGTTGCCATGGGCGGGGCTGGCGTGCGCCCTCCCTGGGGCTGTTTGGACTCGGGTGTCCTGTCGGCTGGGCGCAGGTTGGTCCGGATCTTGGATGTTGGCTCCTCTCTGCCCCAGAACGAATGGGTCTACCTCTTGGGTTTGGGCGTGGGCTGCCCCATGTAGGGGCAGGTACATGTCTTGGACATGGGGGGTATAGAGTACGTATCGGGAATATAAAAATGGAATGTGTCGTTATAGGATTTATTTGAGTGAGTGAGGGTGAGGATGAGGGTGGGTCTGTGTGATTGTGTCTGTGTATGAATGGCTATTTGTCAGGCCGGACTTAGACTGCCCTCTTTTGATACAGCTGGGGCTGCTTGGTGTCGCGCCCCTACCACGCGGCCCCCTACTGGGGTGTGCCTTTGCTTGCCGGTGCGCTTGGGGGCCTCGGAGTCGGGGGCTGGGCGCTTGGGCGTGTGTCGGCTCGGCCTGGTGGCCTCCTGGTGGGGCTCGGGTCCTCTGGTCCTGTTGGGCCTGGGCCTGGGGGGTGTGCATCCTCGGTGTCCGGGCCTTGGTGCCTAGGCCTGCATCGGTGCAGCGGGTTCTGGCGGGGGCCTGTGAGTATGTCGCTGTTGGCCCCGGGGGGGTCATTGTATGTAGTCCCTGGTGGGGCTCTTCCGGTTCTCCCCTATGGTCAGATCTGGGGGGTG
>JBBPBX010017511.1:0-11834 GCA_038048925.1 Garcialebias charrua
ATAGACTAATCCCTGCTAAAAATATTATTCCTTTTAAAACTTTGACATGAGCCATGAAATGAGCACTACAAAATTCTTCTCAAATCTTTATTTCTCTCAAGCATTGAACTAAGTCATGAAATATGAAAATCAACAGAGTTCTCCAAAACTTTATAAATCTCTCAAACCATCCTAAAAAGGTGATCCTGAGTTGTCAGGGCATTACTGTGGAGGCACGGTACGGTGGTGTGAGTTTTTGCCCCTAATTAGAAATTCGGCCTCAGGGGTTGTTTTCCATACCACTCACATAATTGATAATGATCAGTTTATATATGATAAAGAGGATGGGATGATGGAGATGTTCAATATTTATCATCTAAAACTAATTACTCTGACCCAATAATTATAACCCAGCTCACTTATATCAAATATTCTCTGTTCCCTTTAAACACTTATATTTGATAGTACAAACATGTTGTTTGCTTTTCTCCTTGATACAGAAAAGACAGTCTTCTAGCCTTGACAATGTTTGGATTAGATGTTCTTGTTTGATCAGAACCATGACTTGTTTGTTTTATCTGTAAGACGTCAGAGCTTGTCAAACTCCACCTGCTTCTTGTTTAAATAGCTTGTCATGTCCAGTACAATTCGGAATTGTGCTGGACAATGTATTTGAGACCAAACTAAGTTTCAAAAGACATTAAAAAGCCTTCCCCTTTGCAAAGTTTGTTTGTCTGTTTTAACACAATTCTCTTGTTTATCTTGTGTGGTTTTTATTAAGGTTACAGGGGTTTAAAATCCCCATCAACAATTAAAAGGTTTTATTGACTAGGGTTCTTTGGCGCTCGGGCCTCGGCGGAGGGCATGCATGCTGAGAGCATGAATGTCCAGCATAGGGAGATAGATTATGGATATCTTCCCCCCAAAAAAGGAGCCAGGGCCGAGCTGGCAAGGGTCTAGCTGAGGTGAGATCAGGTTTCACAGAGGGGCAATTAGCTTCACAGTCAATAGGTGTGTACGTATTTGCACGTATGCACAGGCACATACAAACATATATATACGCGAGACATAGAAACGTT
The DNA here is from genome assembly GCA_038048925.1 of Garcialebias charrua. Classification (NCBI taxonomy): domain Eukaryota; kingdom Metazoa; phylum Chordata; class Actinopteri; order Cyprinodontiformes; family Rivulidae; genus Garcialebias; species Garcialebias charrua. The sequence goes on from JBBPBX010017511.1 coordinate 1,059, forward strand.
GACGTAGCTGTTAAAATTAGGGAGCCCGTGAGAAGGGTTGCTAGGAGAGTGAGATAGAGGAGATCCCCACCAAAGAGAGAGCCCACATGGGCTGCCAGATGAGAGAGAGAGGAAGAGAAGCTCACATGGGTTGCCAGACGAGAGAGAGAGAAAGTGAGCCCGCCAAAGAGTGAGCCTGTGTGGGCTGCCAAGATAGAGAGAAAAGGGGGAAGAAAGGGGGAGCAATCCCACTAGGGTTGCTGGGATAGCCCGTATGGGCTGCCAGATGAGAGAGGGAGGAAGAGAAGCTCACATGGGTTGCCAGACGAGAGAGAGAGAAAGTGAGCCCGCCAAAGAGTGAGCCTGTGTGGGCTGCCAAGATAGAGAGAAAAGGGGGAAGAAAGGGAGAGCAATCCCACTAGGGCTGCTGGGATAGCTCGTATGGGCTGCAAAAGAGAGAAAGGGGGAGAAAGGGGAGTAAGCCCGCTAGGGCTGCCGGGATAGCCCACATATGGGTTGCCAATAAGCCCACTAGGGCTGTCACGTTAGGAGGGGAGTAAGCCCTCTAGGGCTGCGGGGATAGCCATAAGGGTTGCCTAAAGAGAGAAAAAAGTGGGGAGAAAGGGGAGCAAGCCCACTAGAGATGCTAGGATAGCTCGTATGGGCTGCAAAAGAGAGAAAATGGAGGGGAAGGGGAGTAAGCTCACTAGGGCTGCCGGGTTAGCCCGCATGGGCTGCCAATAAGCCCACTAAGGCTGCCGCGATAGAAGGGGATTAAGCCCATTAGGGTTGCCGGGATAGCCGTAAGGGCTGCCAAAAGAGAGAAAAGGGGGGGGGGGAGAGCAAGCCCGCTAGGGCTGCCAGGATAGCCCGTATGGTCTGCAAAAGAGAGAAAAGGGGGGGAGAGGAGTAAGCCCACTAGAGCTGTCGGGATAGCCCGTATGGGCTGCAAAAGAGAGAAAAGGGAGGGGAAGGGAGTAAACTCACGAGGGCTGCCGGGATAGCCCACATGGGCTGCCAATAAGCCCGCTAGGGCTTCTGCGATAGAAGGGGAGTAAGCCCACTAGGGTTGCCAGCATAGCCGTAAGGGTTGCCAAAAGAGAGAAAAGGGGGGAAAAAAGGGGGCAAGCCCACTAGGGCTGCTGTGATAGCCGTAAGGGCTGCCAAAAGAGAGAAAGGGGGGAGAAAGGGGAGTAAGCCCACTAGGGCTACCGGGATAGCCCGCATGGGCTGCCAAAGGAGAGAGAAAGGGAGAGTGAGCCCGCTTAGGCTGCCAGAGAGATAGCAAGCCAGCTTGGGCTGCCGGGGAGATGGAGAGCCTGCTTGGGATGCCGGAGAGAAACAGAGACCGCTTGTGCTACCAGAAAGGAACAAAGCCCGCTTGGGCTGCTAGAGAGAAAGGGGTAGGCGATGGTCGAAGTTGTGGGACTCCACCACCAGTTAGTGATACGAGAGCTTACCTAGAAACTGAGAAAGCGCTGAGCATCGAGCACGGATTTAAGGCCTGAGCGAATGTAGGAGGAGTAGATTGCTGAAGACCAGCGGCCCAGCTGTTGAGCCTCGGGAATGCCCTGAATGGTTGCGGAAGTAGCTGCCCCAATCCGAAAAGAATATCCAGAATATTGGAGAGGGGGAAGGCCGCTTAAGGCCAAGGATTTCCCAAGGAATCTGACAAACCATGCTGCAGTCATGGGGGAACCTTCAGGAGTTAAAAACAAGGGACCAATGTAGGGTCGGAGCTTATGGTGTTTGTAGGTGGATTTAATCATGGCTAGGAAGGGACAAAACGGGCCGTCCAGACGGGCAACAGAAATGACGGCAGGGCCTTTGCCTTTGGATTGTTTGAGGTGGAGTTCGAAATGGTCAAGAAAGAAAACCAAGTCATCGGGTGTCAGATCTACTGACGGGTTGAAGACGCCCTGGGATGTAAACTCACCTACCCTAAGGAGGCCATAGAAGGCAAGGAGGAAGACACTTGAGAGGAGCGCTTTAAGGTTTGAAGAGAAGGGGGACGACCGCAGGGTTATGAGAAAGCTTTTAAGGATTGAGAGAGTGATGGGTTGTCTGCTATGAGGATGGCACCATGGCACCATCTAGTGGGCATCTGTTGGTCTTGTCTGTTCCCCTTGTGATTTATTAGTTTCCCTCCTGATTTTAGTCTCCATGTTTTAATTACTCTTAGTTGTAACCTCCAGTTCTGTCATCCTAGTGTACTTCATGTTTCAGGTAGTTTCCCAGTTTTTACCATCCTAATGTACTTCATGTTTCAGGTAGTTTCCCAGTTTTTGCTCTGTGTGTAGTTAATTGTCTCTAGTTAATTGTCCCCAGGTGTTTGTGATTTTGTCTCGTCTTGTCTGTGAGTATATAAGCCCTGTTCTGTGTCTCAGTCAGTGCAGCCGCATCATTTGGTATCATCCCCTGTGTTCCCTGGTCTCTAGTGCATGTAAGTGTATTTGTTGCACAGTTCAGCCTTATGATTTTTGTTGTCATTAAATACACCTTCTTTGAAACTCCTGGCTCCCTGTGAGAGTTCTTGTCTGCAATTGGGTTCTGTCCTGCCTGCAAAACCTGACAGTATGCGGCTGCCAAGTTTGAACCCAGCAGACAAGTGCTTCCTCTCCGGGCTGTCTGAGGAGGAGTTTCAGCAGCTCTGTGAACCTGTCCAGTGGTTTGTGGACTCAGGCTCCTACACCCTGTGGGAGAGGTGGGTTGTCACGAACAGACTGTTTAATGTATTTATCCGTCTACCTGAACTATGTGGTACACCTGGTATGGGAGAGATCCTAGACGCGGTGCTGGTAGTAATGGAGTGGTTGAGGCCGCTCGTCCAATCTGGTGCCGTCAGTCATCCTACACAACCCGTTATGACCCCTTAGACCATCTCAACCCCTTAGACCATCTCAACCAGTCAGACACCGTGGACTCAGTTTCAGCATGTTCATCTTCACCTGCCTGTTCTGCTTCACCCTCACCGTCTGGTCCTGGACCGCGCCGCGGCCGCCGTCGACGACAGAGAGGTCCTGCTGGCCCAGCCTCGTTCCACGTGGCTGAGTCGTCCGTAGCCGGTCTTGAGCCTGCGGCTCCAGTATCTACAGAGGGTGTAGTTTCCACAGTTCCCACAGTGTCTCCAGTTTCCACAGAGGACATCGTTTCCCCAGCTTCCACAGATGGTGCTGTACCTCCAGGACCGGCTCCCACGCCACCGATTGACGACGCCTCGCCTGCAGTCTCGACGGTGGTCTCCTCGACTGCACTCTCTACGGTGGTCTCCTCGCCTGCAGGCTCGACGGTGGTCTCCTCGCCTGCAGGCTCGACGGTGGTTTCCTCGCCTGCAGGCTCGACGGTGGTCTCCTCGCCTGCAGATTCGACGGTGGTCTCCTCGCTTGCAGACTCGACGGTGGTCTCCTCGCCTACAGACTCGACGGTGGACTCCTCGCTCGCAGTCTCGTCTCCTGGTTCCTCGTCTCCTGGTTCCTCGTCTCCAGAGGGTTTCTCGCCTCCAGAGGGTTTCTCGCCTCCAGAGGGTCTCTCGCCTCCAGAGGGTCTCTCGCCTCCAGAGGGTCTCTCGCCGTCTACAAAGGGTCTCTCGCCGTCTACAGAGGGTCTCTCGCCATCTACAGAGGGTCTCTCGCCGTCTACAGAGGGTCTCTCGCCGTCTACAGAGGGTCTCTCGACGTCTACAGAGGGTCTCTCGACGTCTACAGAGGGTCTCTCGACCTCTACGGAGGGTCCCAGCGCCGCAGACGCCTCGACCTCTATGGAGGGTCCTAGCGCCGCAGACGCCTCGACCTCCACGGAGGGTCCCAGCGCCGCAGACGCCTCGACCCCTACGGAGGGTCCCAACGTCGCAGACGCCTCGTTGCTCGACGACATTGGGGATGTCGCAACGCTCGACGACATCGGGGATGTCGTAACGCTCTACGACATCAGGGATGTCTCTACGCTCGATGACATCGGGGATGTCTCTACACTCGACGATATCATCTCAAGGCTTGATGTCTTAACGCTCGACGACATCGGGGATGTCGCAACGTTCGACGACATCGGGGATGTCGCAACGCTCGACGACATCGGGGATGTCGCAATGCTCGACGACATTGGGGATGTTGTAACGCTCGACCACATCGGGGATGTTGCAACGCTCGACCACATCGGGTATGTCGCAACGCTCGACCACATCGGGGATGTCTCTACGCTCAATGTCGTCAAGGACGTCTTTACGCTCGAAGAAGCCGTCTTGCCGGCGGCCATCTCGAGCCCTCCCGGTCGACCACCCAACCGGCTCCTGCCTGATGGACGACCTCCCAGTCGACCGCCCGACCGGCTCCTGCCTGATGGACGACCTCCCGGTCGACCGCCCGACCGGCTCCTGCCTGATGGCCGGTCTGCCGTCCGCCCTAGTTTTTTTTTGTTGTGTTTGCCCCTTCTCCTTGTATTGTCCTTGTGTCCCTTGTCTTCCTCGTGCCCTCCTTCTTTGCTGTTTCCTCCCTCCGCCCACCCTGGATTTTTGGGTGTTTTTCTTGGACACCTGGGGGTGTCCTTGAGGGGGGGGGAGGGGTACTGTGAGGATGGCACCGTGGCACCATCTAGTGGGCATCTGTTGGTCTTGTCTGTTCCCCTTGTGATTTATTAGTTTCCCTCCTGATTTTAGTCTCCATGTTTTAATTACTCTTAGTTGTAACCTCCAGTTCTGTCATCCTAGTGTACTTCATGTTTCAGGTAGTTTCCCAGTTTTTGCTTTTAGTTAAACCTCCAGTTTAGTCTCTGTTTTATTAACTATTAGGTTAACCTCCATTTCTGTCTGTTTAGTCTCTGTGTTTATGTTTCAGGTTGTTTCCCAGTTTTTGCTTTTTGTTAAACCTCCAGTTTAGTCTCTGTTTTATTTTCTATTAGCTTAACCTCCAGTCTTCCTAGTTTACTTTTCATGTTCCAGGTTTACTCTTCCCAGTCCTCTGTGTGTATAGTTAATTGTCTCTAGTTAATTGTCCCCAGGTGTTTGTGATTTTGTCTCGTCTTGTCTGTAAGTATATAAGCCCTGTTCTGTGTCTCAGTCAGTGCAGCCGCATCATTTGGTATCATCCCCTGTGTTCCCTGGTCTCTAGTGCATGTAAGTGTATTTGCTGCACAGTTCAGCCTTATGATTTTTGTTGTCATTAAATACACCTTTGAAACTCCTGGCTCCCTGTGAGAGTTCTTGTCTGCAATTGGGTTCTGTCCTGCCTGCAAAACCTGACAGTCTGCCATCAAGCTGAGGAGGAGAGTGCTTAGCGATGCCCTTCAGGAGGAGCTTAATGGCATGGTTAGATAACAGACTAGGGACTGGACCCAGATGATGGAGTTTTGCATGAAAATTAATGCCGGCTAGGAGGGATCGAATATAAGGGAGCTTAAAACGTCGCTGGTCAAAGCAGTATGTGACAAAAGCTAATACAGTGGGTATGGAAACTGGGAGGAGGGGTGACTGGCCGCACAGAATTTAGCAAACAGGCGCCAAGCAAATGAATGGGATCGCTGAGTGGAAGGAGCGAGACCTGAACGAATATAGAAATGGGCAGACTGTAGGAGCGGGAAGATCGATGGGGATGCTACTGAAGGGCGAGAACCTCTAGGTCTGGGCATTGGATTGGAGAGGATTCGGCTGACGGGCAGAGGCGACGGAAGACCTGGAATTTAGAATGGGAGAGAGCATCCGCAAGGAGGTTAGAGTGACCGGGGACATGGTGAGCGGACAAGATGAAGTTTTTATTATTTTTTTTTATTATTGTCTATATAATCACACTACTGTTTACATTTTCACTACTTTTACATCCACACTACAGCTGATATGTGTATTCTTTTAACTAGCTTTGTTGCATGAGGTACTTTACTTCTATACCGAAATCAAAGACTTCATACATGTACTAAGTACATAAGCTTCATGTGCTGCTTTGTCATTTTACTACAGATGTCAATGCCAGAACCTTCGTTTTATGTCAATGTCAATGTCAATTCATTTATAAAGCTTATAAAAACAACAGAAGCTGAAAGGAAGTGCTTTACAGTTAAAAAACTAAAAGAGTAAAATGCATAGTGCCACTGAAACATAATAAAATTAACAATAAATTTATACAACACACAACAACAATAAAACAAGCTCAAAATTTGTTCTCAGACTCTGCATGGATCAAATGCCAAGGAATACAGATGAGTCTTGAGCAAAGATTTAAAAGTCTCAACAGTCTGAGTGGTCTTTAGATTCTCAGGTAAACTGTTCCACAGCTTTGGAGCAGCAACCGCAAAAGCCCGATCCCCTCTGGATTTCATTCTGGATCTGGGAACATCTAAGAGAAACTGGTTGGTAGACCAGAGTGCTCTTACTGGAGTGTAGATGGAAATAAGATCACATAAATATGACGATTTTAAAGAGATAAGATTTTAAAAACAAGAAATACAATCTTAAAATCAATCCGGAAATGGCCAGGGAGCCAGTGGAGGGAAGCCAGGACAGGGGTTATGTGTTCATATTTTTTAGTTGCTTGTTAAATTTTTTAGTTTAAATATATACNGTTTTATGTATTTGGGTTCCTTTTATGTAGAAATGCGGTGGCGACACACCCATGTATTTGAGATTTAAAAGTGGTCTTAGGGATTAAAAGATCATTCTCATTTTGTTAATTTCGTGGCCGAATAGAATATATATACGTAAAGTATTAAATAAATCCTTTGATTTTTGTAATTTCATCCTTTTAGGATCATTTTAGTTACTTTTCATTAAATCTGTTGACTGCCTATAGAAATTTTGATAACAGTTTAGTCCTGTGTATAAAGTAATGCTAATTTTTGTTTTGTTTATGACCTTGTTTAGGTCAGGGTTTTTTTCACCTCCTGTTCCCACCCAGGATGATGGCAAGCTACCGGACCCCCGCAGCTGTGCGGTAGGACTTAAATTGCACCAAACTATTTGTTTTTTTTCTGGACATATTACCCTGGATCATGAACTACAAACTACCAGATTATTGATTGATGGACCTTTAATCATCCGGGATTCAAGAACTGATTTAAAATAGAAAAAAAAAAGAACTCTTGGGTGTAATCAGGGTCTGTTTTGTTGTGTGTATTTTGTCTATTGGTTATACTCAAAGAAAATGATTATTATTACAAACAATATTATTATAAATACCTTCCTGTCTATTGGTTATACTCAAAGAAAATGATTATTATTACAAACAATATTATTATAAATACCTTCCTAAGTCTATACAATACAAACAACTTAAAACTTGCTTCTTGTCTGATGGTGTTTTATTTTAGAATTAGCGGTTTAGAATTTAGCTTCCCCTAATTTTCATAAGACATTAGTGCTTTTGAAATTGCGGACCTAAATAAATTAATTAGTGCTTTAGAAATAGCGGAACTAATTTTTGGATTAGCGCTGCCCAGCACTGCCAATGAACATAAACTTGTAAATGAATGAATTATTATTGTCCACATCTACAAGTTTTTATTAAACTGGGTTTAGAATAGATTATCATTAGAAAAATTATGCTCCTTATCATTGGGTAGGTGGCGTTAACATGAAACCATCTACATCTCTGAGGCCACACAGAATCTCCAGGTGGGAGGTGTTTTCTACAGCAGCCTGTTGACTGACGTGTAAGAACACCACCATAGCTTCGTCCTGATGGTCACTGTTGCAGCGACATGACAGCATTTTTAATCATCCTGCTTCTGCTGCTTGTGCTCATTGGAGCACTTTTATGGCCACGTGAGTGCTCATAAAAAGGCTTCTACCCTCTCTGTGCCCATCTGATCTTTTTTTTTTACTCTGTTCAGAGCATACTTGTTTTTTACTCTTTGAAACAGCACGAAGCGCTGGGTAATTTATTCTGTTATTTTCCCTCTGTGCAAAAAACAGTTGCTGACGCACAAAAGCAGATTGTTTTGTGTCTTCTAAAGAGAGGCCATGAGAGCCATTTACATCATAACCACAGCAAAAAGTCATCATTGATCCGTACTACATCACACATGTCCTCTGTGACCTTTTTAAGCTCAGTTTGCTTCATAATGTTTCTGTTGTGCTCTTCTCCCACGCCAGTGCCTTGGCTATGACAGTCTTACCACCACAATAGTTTTTGGTTTGTGCCCAGGCTTACATTAGAAATTGGGCATGACCTTTGATACTGTGACCATGTTGAGCACAGACTACCTGCAGGGAGAGACACCAGATGTCAAGGAGACAGAAGTTGAGCAGCAATTGGTGATGACAGCTCATTCATCATGCCCAAGGTATCCGTGCCACTTAATAGAGTGCATTCTCCACACTAGACTGCTTCTACACCGATTAATTAAAAATGGGAACAGAGTGAGCTGCTTCAGTAACACACTCTTTTCATGTGCTGTAGCTACTACAATAAAGCACACTTTTGGTGTTTCCTTTCATATTTGGTGAATGAAAAGTTGAATGGAGCTGTTAATTGAGAGGACACACTTTGATTCTTTGCTTTCATATTTGGTGAATGAAAAGTTGAATGGAGCTGTTAATTGAGAGGACACACTTTGATTCTTTGCTTTCTTCTCTGTTTTGTTCACAGTCTTTATGTGTTTGTGCATGAATAAGATGCAGGCTTGTTGTTCCCTGAAGACAAAGACTGTTCAGAAAAGTTTTCTAAACAGACTCACTCCCGGAGCTGGTTTTTCCACAGACAGCGATGGGACTTAAATCCATATAGCTAGGCTGTCCAAATACTAATGTGCAATCTGAGGTAAAATCTGAAGTGGGAAGACTACGGAAAATTTATACTCAAGTACAAGTACTGCTACACTGCTTAAATTATACTAAATTACAAGTAAAAGTACTGGTGTAATAAAAATACTTAAGTAAAAGTACTCTTTTCAAAAACTACTCAGAGTATTAATGACTTTTTAACCAATTGATGTTTTGTTGTATTGTCTGTAGAAGGCATTCAGTTTGATTTACTTTATATAATAGCAACATTCAAAGCACATTTCAACCTGGAGAGACTCACAAAACGTGAGAGAGAATACAATTAAAAGGTTTTATTGATTAGGGTTTCTTTGGCGCCCGGGTCCCGGCGGAGGGCATGCATGCCGGACTGCTGAGAGCTTGAATGTCCGGCATAGGGAGATAGATTATGGATATCTTCCCCCCGGGACCCGAACCCGGGGGCGGAGTCGGGATCGCAGACGTCCAACCCATCCCACCAGTACGTGAACGACAGACAGCCAGCGGCCGTCGGCACCGGTCAACCCTGAGACAAACACCAGCGCAGATTAGAACTCCCATCCTGAGCAAGCACGAAGCGACAGTGGGAAGGAAAAACTCTCTCGAGAGAGAGAGGAAGAAACCTCCAGCAGAACCAGGCTCAGGACAAGCAGCCAGAGAAAAGGGACGCCTTATATCCAGATGGACAGTTTATGAGTGACTCGATGCAGCTGGGTGAGTCTTGACATTTTGAATTTGCGTCTTCGACTTCATTTCTCAGACGAACAATAAAGAACAATTACACTAAGGTCAAAAAAGGCGTTCAATACAGAAACAACTGGACTATATTTGTAACAGAAAACGTTTCGCTTCCCATCCGGGGAGCTTTATCAATTCAATGAGCAGGCTGTGAGTGAGTGAAGTTATAAACAGGCTGAGGTGACATGCACCAACCTATGTAAACTGAAAGCTAACACACACACATACTTGAGATAACTGTGACACATTCAAAGTTCAGTGTGTGGAAGCAGGGCTTACAGAAGACACAGAAGCCGTTTTCGCATTGACCAGCCCTTAAAGGCCCGGGTGGCCCCGCCCCGCCCTCTAACCCGGGTTCAGCGTGTCCGCATTTTCCTTTTTTTCCCCGGCTCCGCCCTCGTTTTGGAACCATCTCCACCGTGGTTCCATCGGACCGCGGCCCGACGGGCCCAGTTTCACGTCATTTACTGCTCACATTTGATTCGTTGTTTGCAGCAGGGGCTGGACTGCTTCGTGTAGGGGCGAGACCAGAGGGCGTGACTAGCTGCGTGTTGAGTCATCAACTGCGATTTCGCCAGCGCACCTAAAAACACTCTATTTTCATCTAAAAACTACTTTTGAGTGCATAAAAATGATCGGAAACGTGTGTTTATATGCTTAACTTGCTAACTGTAGTGAAAAAACACATGAAAACTCAGTATTTATTTCGTTTTTTCCAAAAATTCGCAACCCGGAAGTCCGCTCGTAAATTTCGCCAGCGCACCTAAAAACACTCTATTTTCATCTAAAAACTACTTTTGAGTGCATAAAAATGATCGGAAACGTGTGTTTATATGCTTAACTTGCTAACTGTAGTGAAAAAACACATGAAAACTCAGTATTTATTTCGTTTTTTCCAAAAATTCGCATTCTGAGCTTTTCGGTAAGAACTGCCCACCCACGTCAAGTGAATACCCCACCCACGTCAAGTGAACACCCCACCCACTTCAAGGCTTGCTCTCCGGACAGTGCGCAATCAACGAGGGCGGGCCAGAGCTGGCTCTGGGCCAACCAGAGACGAGCGGGACCGGGGAGGGCCGGCAAATGCGTAAACGGCTACACACATCCTACTGTATGGTTTTTTTTTCATATATTTTTTCACATAGATTACAAACAAGGCTCCTCTGTTACCATGGGTGTGAGACACCTGGGAATCAACCCCAGGGCTGCACTATATGTTTTAGCCTCGTTTGTGAATTAGACTAACAAAGACTTTGAGAGGCCCTTGCTGTTGAGGTGTGATTTTTCAATTTACATACAGTAGGATGTGTGTGGAACGGCTTTTCTAAGTTAACAGA
>JBBPBX010017511.1:12169-38631 GCA_038048925.1 Garcialebias charrua
AAAAATGGTGCAATACCACTTTTGGCCGCTAGGGGTGCAGTACCACTTTTGTCCGCTAGGGTACACCAACCATTCCCACCTCATGTGTCCGACGGCAGCCTCCCCTGGTCGGATTGACTCTGTCGCTGCCCGGCCTCCTGCTCTGGATGTATGAACCACAGTACTGTTAGCTCAGTGATTGTTAGCAAAATAGCTCATAAACCACACGGCGGATTTTCTTTAAACTTACAGAAAGTAATAACTTGTTACAAACTATTAGCTGTTGGAATTGTTTGAGATAAAATTCGATTTATTTATAGTTTATTTTCGTAGCGCGCGCGACTGTTTGGAAGACGTCAAAGCAAACCAATTTAAATCCAGCAGATTTGACCATTACGTGAATTTATTAAAGTGAAACTATACCCAAATTTAACTTTTTTTAGCTGATAAACTCCCTAGAATGTGTTTAAAATGTTTCAGAGCAGTATTTCTGTGTTAATTTTCATGTATTTGTGCGTATTAGTTAAAATCGGCAATATTTGGTCTAAAAACGTGTTTACGGTACTCCTATGGGTTGAACAGAGGTTATTGCACCTTAATTTTCTTACTTGTTCTAACTCTCAGTTGTGACGTGTCTGCTCAGTTGTGACGTCACATCATCTCCTCCCTGAATATAAAAGTGTAGCCACGCCCCCGAGAAGGTCACTCCCCCTGCAGAGCTCAGGGCGGAGTTGGATCAGAGATTAGCATCATAGCATTAGCATAGAAGAGCTACGATGTTCCATAAAAGCTCTTCAAACTGATGTTCATTGTCCACCCACCCTTACACCATCAGGTTACAATCCGTTTGGAGGTGAGTCCCATTTTACACCTTTTTTCCATTCCATAATTTATTTTTTGAGTATATGACGTGTTTCTTCATGTGCTGTTTATTGCGGCCTGCAGCTTTGCTTTGTTGTGGCTCGCCCCACATAAGGTCGTGGCGTTTTCATCTGTTGCTGATCAACGTTAGTTTGTGTTGTAAATGCGTTAAATGCTAAGAATCTAGTGTTTCTTATGAACACCGCAGAGTCTGTGAACTCTCATGAACTCTGATAATGAAGACCGTGACATCAAAAAACAATGGAGACTAGCTGGTGCTAATTTTAGCTGTTGTACTAGTTACAATGTTTTAGACACTGTGTTCTTTTGCTGCAAATAATGTTGTGGTATTTATAAAATAATATGTACTTGGTGAATGAATATCATGTTCATCAGCTCTGTGCAGCAGTATTTATTTTGCACTGGGTCATCTGTTTGACATCAACAAAGTGATAAAACAGTAATGTTTCTCAAGTATGCTTGTTTGTAAGGTGATTAAAATGTGTTCTTTTTTATTTCCATGAGGCGTTCCACATCCAGGGAATCTCTGAGCCGTGCTTCACAGACATCAAGCTTCATTGGAGACATGTTGACATGTCACTTTGGAGGTGACATGAGAACGGATTCACCAGGTATTCATGTATTCATTACCAATGTTATGTATTCACTTTTGTAGCCCACCTTTACCCTCTGTCTGCAGGTATTAATATTATTATTTAATTATTATGTTTTATTTATTTATTTATTATTTTATTTATTACTTTTATTATGGCGGACATTATATAAAAAAAGTTTAAAAAAAGTTTATGCAACATTAATTCTTGTTTATTTGTTCATTGCTACCTGTCCCAACATTTTGGGGATTTGTTGACACTGTGAAATTTTGAATCAACATTTTTCTCCATTAAAATGTTACATTTACTCAGATTAAACTTTTGATCTTTTCTCTTTTCAGGACTGCAAATATCCAGGGTCGGGATGGAGTGAGTGGGAAGTCGACCGCTGCATCGTGTCCCAGATTTGTCCTCATGCATGAGGCAAAAAATAAATAAAGAAATTGATTACAAAAACTAGTTGTTTATGATTCATTTTATTAACAGTAAGTTAATTCAAAACAACAAAAGATTTTGTGTTGTGTCACACGGGACACCACCTCCAGCTCCTCTGTATGGATGCAGTGGAAGAAAAAGCAGTCCCAACCACCTTCAGGATGCTGCACCTGCCAGCCAAAAACAAACACCAGGGTCTCATCTGTACCAACATTGTAGTGGATGCAGGTCTCAGGAGAAGCAGCAGCTCTGGCCGAGACTCTCTGCATCATCATGGGATCGTCTTGGTAAAAGTAATCCTGGCTGCTGGGTGCTTGAGTCATCACAGTTCTCTGAAAAAAACATTTGAGTGAGAATTTGAGTGATAAAAGGTTGCGCAACTTCTGGCTGCACTCCTGCTGTGATCCCCCGGTGACAGCCTGTCTTGAATGCAGCGTCTTGCAGTTCTGCTTGGGGGCCACGTACAAGACGGGCTGTCACCGGGGGATCACAGCAGGAGTGCAGCCAGAAGTTGCGCAATGTTTGTTCACTCAACGGGGGGTAAAAGACGTAAGACAGAAGTATAAACCAGGCTTAAAGGCTGAGAAGGAGAGCAGGAGCTCCATAGTGTCTATAACACAAGCAAGTTAACCATCAAGCTCTAAACTTTGCAGCCTTCTGGATGGTTTGAATATTAATTCAGATTGCAGCTGTACTTAGTAGCGACATATGATTTTAAAAGTAGCAAAGTAGATTACATGGTCTAAATTGTACTTAAGTGTGAGTAAAATTACGATATTTTTCGGCCTGTAAGTCACTTTTTTCTTCTTCATGATTTACATGCACTGTGACTTATAGACCGAAGCAACGTATTTATGGATTTTTTCCCATATTTATAGACCAATTCTTTGGCTGACATATGACAGTTTTCATCCATTCTGACTGAAAAAAATTGAACAGTACCATTTTCAGCCACTAGATGTTACAGAGTAGTAGTTATGTATGGCATGCCGTTGTATCATGTAATAGATAAACGTGGCTACTGGCTATAATAACAAATAAAAAAATGTTAAATGCAAAAACAACTGGACTTTATTTATTTTACAGTATTATAAAAAATCAAAGGTGGGCACATGAACGCTAGGGGACCGCTAATGCGCTAATCCGCTTACAGCGGACCTAACGTTTTTGTCAGCGTAACAGCGGAGTGACTAACTTTTATAATTCATAAGCGGATTTGTGCTATTTTTATTTAAAATGCAGTACCGCTAATAACTAATTATCTATCAGTAAAAACGAATAAACTTATTTAGAAGCTCTTATGCTGGCTCCGTAGCTGCTTGTTTTGCCTTTTTCCCCTCCCTCACCGTCTTGACATCTTCCGGGTCAGAGGTGAACTCGGGGGCTAATTCTGTGGCTAGCTGGTTGTGCTGGGTTTCTTGGATAAATCCGCAGAGAACCCCGCTGTTTCAAGCCAAATTAACGCGGCCGGAGGATTTTATTGTGTGTTTTGTGTCGACCACTCGACGGTGAGTCGTTAGTTTTATGTATTTTAGTTACTTTTCATTAAATCTGTTGACTACCTATAGAATCTTGACATCTTCCGGGTCAGAGGTGAACTGGACGCTAACTCTGTGGCTAGCTGGTTGTGCTGGGTTTCTTGGATAAATCCGCAGAGAACCCCGCTGTTTCAAGCCAAATTAACGCGGCCGGAGGATTTTATTGTGTGTTTTGTGTCGACCACTCGACGGTGAGTCGTTAGTTTTATGTATTTTAGTTACTTTTCATTAAATCTGTTGACTGCCTATAGAATCTTGACATCTTCCGGGTCAGAGGTGAACTGGACGCTAACTCTGTGGCTAGCTGGTTGTGCTGGGTTGGATAAATCCGCAGAGAACCCCGCTGTTTCAAGCCAAATTAACGCGGCCGGAGGATTTTATTGTGTGTTTTGTGTCCACCACTCGACGGTGAGTCGTTAGTTTTATGTATTTGGGTTACTTTTATGTATAAATGCGGTGGCGACACACCCGTGTATTTGAGATTTTAAAAGTGGTCTTAGGGATTAAAAGATCATTCTCTTTTTTGTTAATTTCGTGGCCGAATAGAATATATGTACGTAAAGTATTAAATAAATCCTTTGATTTTTGTAATTTCATCCTTTTAGGATCATTTTAGTTACTTTTCAGTTGGCAGTGTAGTGCAAATATTGCATAACGCTGCCGGCTACCAATTGTCGAATATAAATAGCGGATTAGATTAGCTTCCCCTAATTTTCATAAGACATTTGTGCTTTTGAAATTGTGGACCTAAAAAAATTAATAAGCGTTTTAGAAATTGTGGAACTAATTTTTTGATTAGCGTTGCCCACCACTGTAAAAAATATATGTATATATTTTTTAATTTAATGAGATGCATTCGTAAGTCCGAAACGTTGTTAGTCGGGGGCGTCGTAAGTCAAGGACTACCTGTACTATACTTTATCCATCCATCCATCTTCTTCCGCTTATCCGGGGTCGGGTCGCGGGTGTAGCAGCCTAAGAAGGGAGGCCCAGACTTCCCTCTCCCCAGCCACTTGGAGCAGCTCCTCCGGGGGAATCCCAAGGCGTTCCCAGGCCAGCCGAGAAACATAAGCTGTGTTTCCATCCATTTTCATTTCGATTTTTGAGCTAATTTTTGAAATCTCGCAAATATGTAAATACAAATTAATGCGAAGCAGAAGTGTTTCCATCTGCTGGCTTGAAGCGCATCTACCAAGCCACGCACAGCGTCATTACGTCAGACGTCAGCGTCATTACGTCAGACGTGAGCACTGCGCATGTCTACAGTAAACAGGAAGTAGCAGTTGAAAACAGAACCTGGCCACACATCTCGTCAAAATGGAGAGAATATTTCAGGTACGTGTTGCTATCGGTCGAGTTGTATTTATTCTGTCATACAAACTAGTTTTAGCGATGTTACATGTTGTCCGGAGCGGAAACAGCTGATCAGTCACGTGACGTGAATGTTCGCTTCGGCAGCACGAGTCGGCAAATGTGTTTCCATCTGTCGCTGTGCGCATCTGCTCATTTTCGAACATCCCAAAAACCACCTCAAGCGAGCGTATAAACTTTTTGGCGAACTTGAGAAAGTAAATACGGATTTTGCCGTTTCCATTAAGCTTTTCTGCTGCGATACTTCAAAATGCGCACCTAGAAACCTTGATGGAAACACGGCTATAGTCCCTCCAGCGTGTCCTGGGTCTTCCTCTGGGTCTCCTCCCGGTGGGACATGCCCGGAACACCTCACCAGGGAGGCGTCCAGGAGGCATCCTAACCAGATGCCCGAGCCACCTCAACTGGCTCCTCTCGATGTGGAGAAGCAGCGGCTCTACTCCGAGTCCCTCCCGGATGACTGAGCTTCTCACCCTATCTCTAAGGGAGAGTCCAGCCACCCTGCGGAGAAAACTCATTTCAGCCGCTTGTATCCGAGACTATACTTTATACTTTATTATTTTTGTCTTGAACTTTTTGAATTTACCATGTCCTAGGTGACTGAGAATCTTCACCAGCTATTGATGACACAATAGGCCTGCCATACTACAGTATTATAAAAAAAAATATATATATATTTTTTTTTTAATGAGATGCATTCGTAAGTCCGAAATGTCGTAAGTCGGGGGTGTTGTAAGTCGAGGACTACCTGTACTCCCACCATCGTTCTACTCGCTGCTTGGAGCAAGTTAAACCAGCTGCACTGCCCTGGCAAAATGCAGCTAATTTGACCATTAAAGTGCATTTGTTAAGTAAAAGTTCAACTGAGACACAGCTTTACTATAATTTTGAGCAAACATATACTGTAATTGTTTTAGGTGCTTTTCTTGTTAAATTTCAAAGAAATAAACAGCGTTCCTCATTACTCCCCTCCCCCTCCCTCTGCGCATTCCCGGCGCACCGAAGAAGCAAATACAGCTGATTTGACCGTTAAAGTCTTTTATTAAGCAAACGTTAGACTGAGACACACCTTTACTATAATTTTGAGCAAACAAATAAGTGTTAATCTTGTTAAATCTTTGTTAAAGTCATTTCGTGCACGCTCCCGCACCCGCCATTTGGTAGCCCATCGATTTTTGGCACAACACCGGCCCACGTTTCTAGGTCCGGCCCACATTTGCATGTTGTCAGCGATGACACATAACAGATGTGACATATACAGCGAAGCGACATATTCATGTTTTTTTCTCACTTTTTTTAGACTTATTTGGACTGATGCAACTCATAGGGCAGTGCGACGGGTATGGCGGAAAATCCGGTACACACTTGATTTGTGAATTCAAGTGTTGAAATGAAACAGGAAGGAGTACCCAAAAAATCTACTTAATTAAAGTAACGTGAGTATTTGTAATTTGTTACTTCCACCCCTGGGTAAAATTATTTGTTAGACTAGATTTATTTATTTATACCCAAAAGTAGATTTGGTTTGCAGTGGTACAAAGCATAGATCCATGCAAAAACACACTGTAAAAAGTAAGAACAACAGTAGATAGTAGATACAAACTTCTTCCTGTGCAGCTCAGTGTACTGTAAAACAGCTCTGCAGGATGATTTATTTCTTCTACAGGCTTATGAGTTAGATGATATTGCTACAAGTACAATATATTTTGTATTAGTGTCACACCAACGAATGGGAGATACATCAGTCTAAATAAAACCATCATCAAGTCTGTGGTAAACACGACTTGATGATGGTTTTATGGTTTTATGATGGCACATGACAATCATCTCACAGCCAAGAAATATGTTGCTGATAAACCTCACAGGTCAAGTGAATTTTATTCAACTGTAAATCTCACACATTTTAGATGATTTGTGCAACAGTAAATAAGACTGAAGCAGAGAACATTACAATGGGATGTAAAACAATTCACTCATTTGTTAATTTGTATGTTTTGTTGTCTTGCAATCTGAAATTACGTTTTTTTGATCGTCATGCGAGTTTAGGAGCTGACCCCAGGCTGCTCCTGTTGTTGACCTGTGGTTTGATGTTGCAACATGGCTGCTATAAAATGCTGTCATGTGCCAAACTGACAGTGACATTGAAGTAATTTAAAATAGAAAATGGGCTATACCCAAAACTGTTGGATAAAAATATCTTTGCATTGTCTATTTACGGTACAACATACTTAAAAGGAGCCACACATGATGACAGGAGAAGATTTTAAACCAGTTTGCTTGCAAGGGCAGATGTTCACAACAGACTTACACAGATGTTTCATTGAAGCCAGGTCGCGAGGATCTGCACCGGACAGTGTACAAGAAGTGTTTTTATATACGCTTATCAGCATGATGACCTCTGCATCTCAGCTCACACGAAGACGTCAGGTGCCTGCAGGCTCCTCTCTGAGAGGAAAACAACTCTCTGAACTCACACACATGGTTCAACATGAATTTAACATCAGCAATGATGCTTTGTTCAGCTGCCGTGGAGTTGATCACAGTAAGGTGTCGGCCGCATTACCTCCCCCGCGACTATTCTGTAATTCTAATCTCCACTATTTACATAGCCCCTGATGCTAATGCTAATGACGCCCAGGGAGAAATTCATGACTTACTCACCTCGCTGCAGTGTAAATATCCTGAGGGGCTCTTCATTGTTTGTGGTGACGTGAATCACGTGGACCTTCAAGTCTCCCTCCCAGCCTTCAGTCAGCACGTTTTCACAGCAACAAGAGGAAATAAAACGCTTGACCAAGTCTACACTAATGTAAAGGGGGCGTACACGGCGAAGACACGCCCACCGCTCGGAGCTTCCGATCACTGCGCTTTGATCCTGGCCCCAAGACAGCTCCCCCCACTCAGGCGCTCCAAGCCGGAACAAAGAGAGATAATGCTGCGTTCCAGTTGCCTCGGAGGTCGAAATTATGAACCCAGAATGACGTCATCACCGAGTTAAATGCGTTCCAGTTAGCTTGTCGGCACGATGACGAAAACAAGATGGACGCCCGCTACGAAGCTGTTGTTGTTCTTGCTTTGTTGGATTATAAAAAGGTTTCCAGACCAGCAGCGAAGTTGAAAAGCAATTCTGAGGCTCTTGAAATGTTAACCAGGTATGTTGTTTTAACCAGTAGTTTTTATTTATTTATAAATAAGCTTATTTTTGTTAATTATGGTCTTGAGGCTCTTACATCTACTTTATAGTTTTAATTCGATCTCTTTTAGGATTATAGCAGCAGTACAGAAGTTATCATTAGATAAATAAAGTCAGAAAGTGCTGAACATTGTTTTTCTTTTCTTTTTACTACCTCAAACCATTAGCAGACATGTTTTTACGGTTGTTAAAATTGTTATTAAACTTCAATCAATCAAAACTTTATTTCAGACTCATATGGTCCATAGTAACAAAACAATTTAATTTCTTTGTATTTTAGGATGCTGCTGATACACACAAACCTACGGACACATGGAATAATCATGAAGACTATGGGAGGTGATGCTGAACATGGATGACAACAAGTTTGTGCGTCATTTCAGAGTCAACAAGACCCAGTTCACATCTGTAATGATGCAGCTGCAGGAGAAAGGCATAAGGAAGGAGCACTGTCAAGGTGCAGCACCAGTCCCTGTAGAAAAGAAGGTCCTGATGTTCCTGTGGTACATGGCCAACCAGAACAGCTTCAGGGAGATGTCTGACAAATTTGGTCTCGCAGTCCTCAGCACACAGGATCATCATGGAAGTACTGAAGGCCATTTTGCACAATGGGACACACCTTCATCCCCTGGCCTAACGAATTGATGCTGTGGTGATGATTGTCATCATGGCAGCCTGCCTTCTGCATAACCTCTGCATTGGGGCTTCACCAGTGTGTCAGGATCACCCAAACGGCTGTCCAAGGCAGGATGAAAATGACTAAATTACTCTTTACTGTGATGTGTGGATGCTGTACTTGTATTAGCTTGTCATAACTTGTCAAAAAATGTTCTAGTGTTGTTATAGTGCTGTTTTGATTAAATGTGTTTATCTGACATGCCACTCTCTCGCTGTCATTTATATCTGTGTGGATAAACCACGCCAAAAACATAAGCTGGTATAGGTAAACACATTTTACAGCTTCAAAAACCAGCTGCAAAACTTAAGTTTCCCACAACAATAACACCTGCTTAAAAGTCAGTGCTTAAATAAAGCATTTCTATGTAGTAATTTTAAAACTCTGCCCGATGAGAACATGAGAGCACTAGTTTCTCTGCAAGTACATCGGTTTCCAAAAATATTGATGAAAAACTATGCAGTGCATCATGACAAATTGTCGTGTTTGAATACCAGAGGTGTTCCTCTTTTACACTGAATTTACTTTCAATCTACATGTAAGTAGTTTATTTTCATTACCTGCTTTCCTTTATTCTACTGAAAAACCACACTTATTGTGAAGTAAGACAAGAAATTGTGCATTTGTTATTTCAAATTGTTTTTAATAATGTATGACAACAAGGCACAGGTACAATTTGAGGTCTGAGGTCTCAGTAAAATGAGCTAACAGCTAAAACTAAATCAAAATAACTAACTTCACAAAAATCTTACTTAGTGATGTTGGACACAAAGACACTGTTCCAGTAGCAGCTGGCAAAATGCACCGAATAGAAAATGACAGTTTTGTGCAAATTAAACAATGAAATGTTCCTGAACATTCATTTGTGCAACAAATAAAAATCAGTAATCTCTTGTTTCACAATTATCTATCAGCCGGGTTATCAGTCTGCTCTCCTCTGTGCTCTGCAAGGGACAAGGGACCAGGGAAACAGGTTTGTCTGCTCGGGTCCAGGAACATGTTCATCTTCATGTTNGCATTAGGCGCATACGCTGGGGATGACTCTCAGCTACTACCGCACTAAGTTTAGCTCAGTATCTGTGAATTTGAACAAGTTATAGCCAGTTTTGTCTTGGCTAAGTTTGTCATTTTAAATTGAGTTGACTTCAAAATGGAATACATGTAAACCCAATCATTAAAGTTTCATTAAAAATTGTCCAGTGGTTTAAAGGAGAAATGAAAAGTGTTTTTAAGCTAATGGTAGTCTAATGAAAAGCATAAAATAAGCTTGTTGAGAAATTTTCACAAGTCAAAAATGTCATCCTAACTCAAATTTAGACTTTGCAAAGTGAAAAAATTCTCATCTGGTGTTTTTGACCCCCCTCCTCCTGCCTGCTCTCCGTCCCCTGAATATGACGTAGGCAGTGCAACTAGTCGTCCCTCATACAGTAATATTAGTGTGTGTTTTAGTTGTGGACAAAAAGGTTTCAGTGTGTAGCAATTATGGATGCAGCAAAAAAAATCTATTTTTTAAAGAATCAAGATTCTTAGTCCTGGCGATTCAGAATCTATTCTAAAAGCCCCAAAATCGATTTTAAAACTTTTTTAAAATTTTATATTGTATTTTTACCGCTCCTGTGCATTCGGCCGCTGTAGAATTTTGGCCGTGTAGGGCCACCGTAGTTAGTTAGCCAGGCAGCTCCCAATGGAGCCTGCTAGCAAGGAGGGAGACAGCATGTTTCAACTTGCTCCTTCATCTTTAAAAATCATTTTAGATCCTACTATGTTCTGGGGAAGACAGAGCTTAACAAGACATTGGTAACTGTTTCAGGACATTTTCAACACCCCCACTTCCACGTTAGCATACGGCGCTAGCATGCTAACGTTAGCATACGGCGCTAGCATGCTAACGTTAGCATGCGGCGGCTAACGCACGGCTATTCGTATTTCCAGGATAGAAATGCCCATTAATGCACTAAATCACCAAACTGTTTTTGACAAACTAAAGTGATATCCTTCAGATTCAAAAAAGTCTTCTGCTTCCATTTTAAATGACAGACAAGAGGACAGTAATGATGGGTTTATAGCTTCAGTGTTATTGTAAGATAGCAAAGGAGGTCTTAATTGTGTCATAAAAGTGCGTCCAGAAAATTACTACAGAAATCACTGCACTTCGGCATGTAGCAGGAAAAATGTAAAAAACTATTTCTTTAAGCTACTGACTTGAAAAAAGCATACTAAGTATGTTTATGTGTGTTGTTTACTATATGAAATTCTTGTTATATCGATTTTTTCAGATTTGATTACATTTCTCCTTTAAAGGATGTGTTGCTAAAACTACTGATGAATGAGGTGACACGGTGGTTCAGTTGGTAGAGCTGTTGCCTTTCAGCGAACAGGTTTCCAGATCGAATCCCAGCCCAGGACCTTTCTGGGTGGAGTTTGCATGTTCTCCCCGTGCAGCATGGGTTTCCTCCGGGTACTCCGGTTTCCTCCCACAGACCAAAAAACATGCATGTTAGCTGATTGGTGACTCTAAATTGACCCTAGGTGTGAGTGTGAGAGTGGATGGTTGTTTGGTGTGAGTGAGACAGGTCCCTCTTGTAAATGAGTCCCCGTGACTCAACGAGGCTAGCCTGTATAAATAAAGGTTGAATGAATGAATGTCTCTCGCACTTTGACTGCTAGATACTGGCAGTGACCCACATGACCCAAAAAGGAGGCTGTTTAACATAATGAATGGATGGATGGATTCTGACCAACACAAACTGATGCAGACAAACATATTCACTCGTTCGGCTGTAGTAGGTGGAATAAACATTTGTTAATTTTAAATAAACTTTCCTGATATTAAAGGAAGTAAAATGAACTGTTAAAACAAAAAATATTTAATTATAGTCCAGAAACGTTCATAAAAGACTTAAATGTTCTTTAATAAATATTTTAATTGAATTGTTTTAAGTGTGCAGAGACAGACTTATAAATCCACTTGGGTAACTTTTCATAAAGCAACAACTTGACGCTGCTGTTTCAGTTTACGTCCTTACAGCTTGGAAGGAGCATTTACTGCTGACATGCAAGGCTGAACATCTGATATTCTCCAAGCATATTCACACACACACATCTGTTGGTGTGTGTTACAGACAGAGCTGGCTCATTAACACCTTTCCTCCTGGCCCCCGGGGTATTGACGTGGCCTTCGAGTGCCCGGCAGCTGCTATCATGCAGACCACCACCCCTCAGCTTTGAGAAACCAGAGCGTGACTCTGCTGCAATTAGCACCCATCAGCCTGTGAACGGACTGCAGTGCAACACCCAGGCAAGAGCTTTTAACCCTCTGTGTGCCTGTTCAGAAGCAAGGACGTGCAGAATATTTATACCTCGTCCAAACAGTTAAAGGTCTTTTCATTCCTGTCCACCAGAGAAAGCACAGCAATAATGTTTTTGTCTTTGTGTGTCTGTGCCTTCATGCATGTAGTCGTTTGTCTGTAACTTTGGCAAAATATCTCATGAACCAAATAGGGATGGGGCCGATACGATCCGGTATCCGTATCGGCCTCCGATACCAGCATAATTTACATGTCGGATTTTCCGATCCATGATGCATGTTGGCTTCAAGCTATGGAATGGATTTCCTGAATGGAGGCGTGTCTCATGACTACTCCATGATTACTAGAGCACATTTTTGTCTGTTTATTTGCACTTTTACTTACGGTAAGTACAGTGTCTGAGATTCATATTACTGATGTTTGTGTGCCACATCTTTAGGATCTTTCGTCCACATCCAACGTAGAATATGCTGCTGTGGTTGAGATATTATCCTCTTTGTGAAACCTCCAGATCCCAAGCTTGACACTTTGGGTCAAAGGAAACTAAAGTGTTGCACTTATTGCATCTTTGCTTTGCTCTTTTTCATGTTGCAATAAACGCTTGAGGCTTCAAAACAAGCGCCTATATGAAAGAGCAGCAGTGGAATAAAAAGAGTGGGGCGAGTGCAGGAAGCGCTCTGAACTGTTTTTAAACTATGCTTGATTTTCTATTTCTAATGATACGTTTGCGTTTCAGAGCTGCTATACAAGAATCCTAATGCCTCATCCTCACCTAAAGCATATTGCGCTTCCAAAAATCTCCAAACGCACTGTACTGGCTGCTTGTCAACAGATGACTGTCCTCATCTAACGCGTCTGCAGTGGGAGGAGGAGCGTGTTGGTCCTCTTCCGCTCCGGTGTTTGTTTATTTCCGGTCTCAGAAAAATGGCGGACGCAATACGAAGAATTGCCTTGTACTTAATCTACAAAGCAGCAACACGCAGACGCCGTGCACAACAACGATTCTGGATTCACCCCACATTAGAGAGGCGTCATGGATTCGGTGAATTTCACCATCTGATCCAGGAGCTGCGCGCAGACGAGGAGCGCTTTCAGCGGTACTTCCGTGTCACCCGCCCCCAGTTTGACGACCTGCTGTAAGTTTCTCCTCCATGTTTACCGCGGGATTTTTTTCATCTGTTAAACGTTTCGCGCGGTGCCCACCTAATTCCGTCCCGTCGTCGTTGCGTGATCACATGGCAGAGTCTCTCCTGATTGGTCCTGATTGTTTGCTGCTGAGCAGCGAGCTGAATCTAGCTGTGGAAGCACGGAATGGCGTGCTTCCACATCTGCGCTGCCGAGCAGCACAGTCGCTGCTCGGATGCGACGCGGGAGTAGGAAACAGCTGCTGCTCACTTTCGCGCTGTTTGTATGCTGTGGATGCGCCGCGACACGACCCGCTGCTCCAAGATTCGCGTCCCCATAGACTTCAATGTAAAGTGGCTGCTTCGGCTGCGCGAGATGCGTGCGGTGGGGATCCAGCATAAAACAGTTCAGCAGCATCTGTGAAGAAAACTAAGATTACTTTTGCAATCCAATGGACAACCAGTGCCTGCACAAGCAAAGAACTTTGCAGCAAAACAAGAAACAATAAATTACTGAACTAAGCAATGCAATGACAAAAACAAAGTGAAATCAGTTAAAAATGATGTATGTATATAAAATGTATATATACTGTAATGTATTCTGTTTCTTTTTTGATTATTTGTGTTTTTTTTCTGTATAATTATAACATGCTACTGAATGTGTCTCAAGATAGGAATACCCAGTAATAAAAGGACCGAGGATGGACAACGCAGACACAATCAGTTCAGTGCTTTTATTTACAGTAGCCCTGTTTCCATCCATTTTCATTTCGAATTTTGAGCTACCTCGCAAATATGTAAATACAAATTAATGCAGAGCAGAAGTGTTTCCATATACTGGCTTGAAGCGCTTTTTCCAAGCCGCGCACAGCGTCATTACGTCAGACGTCAGCGTCATTACGTCAGACGTCAGCACTGCGCATGTCTACAGTAGACCAGAGAGTAAACAGGAAGTAGCAGTTGAAAACAGAACCCGGTCACACATCTCGTCAAAATGGGGAGAATATTTCAGGTACGTGCTGCTGTTGGGCGAGTTGTATTTATTCTGTCATGCCAACTAGTTTTAGCGAGTTACATGTTGTCCGGAGCGGAAACAGCTGATCAGTCACGTGACGTGAATGTGCGCTACGGCAGCACGAGTCGGCAAATGTGTTTCCATCTGTCGTTTTGCGCAGCTGCTCGGTTTCGCAGCTCCCAAAAACCACCTCAAGCGAGCGTATAAACTTTTTGGCGAATTTCAGGAAGTAACTTCGTATTTTGCCGTTTCCATTAAGCTTTTCTGCTGCGATACTTCAAAATGCGCACCTAGAAACCTTGATGGAAACACGGCTAGTGAAAGGTAATCAGGAATCCTGTGGAGCAAGGAGATGGGTTCAGGTCCAACGTACCCTCAGGGGTGTTACTCAGAATGTGCAATATACTTCAAAGATTAAGGTTCAAACTTCAAGGTCATTCACATCACATGTGGTACATGAGGTGGAATGAAATTGTGTACTCAAAGTCCTATTTACATCCAAAACAGCAAAAATATAAAGTATAAAAAGAAACAGTGTATAAGGATCTAAGATATATGCTAAACACTAATAGTGTAAAATAACATGGTACAGTACATTAAACAGAGGCCCGAACATGAGTCTGTAGTGAGTGGATGGGTATGAATACAGCAGCTTAAAGGCAAGAGATCAGCAGCATGGATAATCAGCAGCACAGGTCACAAACTCACCAATTAATGATTTGCTTTTATCTTTCTTATTGAAGCTTGTTTCATTTGATGTGTGAACATGAATAATGTCGATTATTGTTTTCCATTACAATGAAATCATGTGAAATATTATAATGCGTTTATCATATTTCTCTGTTCTGTTTTTCAGAAAATAACTTTTCATTCAGACACGTTGGTTCTTTGAGCTGGAGGCGGTTTGCCTCACACGGGACACCGTAAAAAGTAGCATTTATGAAGCGACGGAGGAAGAAGGGTGACACTTTCTCCTCGTTTCAGTACACGTGCTTACTTATTTTGCACTCGTTAAAGCGGAGCACCAGCTAGTTCTTAATTGATCAACAACAAATCAATATATTCACCCTTTTATAATCAGAACTCAGTCACTGATGTCACGTTTCTGCTCCTGTCTGCCGTAGTTCTGTTCCACTTGCCTTTGTTTATGTTGCCTGTCACCCATCTACTGCTCAAACATGTTTCCTTGTTATCCTGGCCACGCCTCCTTCTTACCTGCTGCAATTACTCTTCATGCCCTCCACCTGCTCACAGCTCTATTCAAACCACAGCTCTTCAGTCATCCAGTGCCAGATTATTGAAAGCCTCACAGCCAGTAAATTCTCCAGCATCTCTCGTCCCAAGTTTCCTTGTTCATGACCACAGCTTTGTTCTTGACTCCTCGCCTTGTCTTTGCCCTTGTCTGGATACCACGCCTGCAGCTTACACGGTTCGACCTTGCTCTTCTCTTCGACCACGTCTACGGATTCTCCTGTTGCATTTTTTGCCTCCTGAAACTCCCCTGGCTCTCGACCCCTGCTATGTCTCTGGATTCTGTTTCCTGCCCAGCCCTCCCACACGCTCTGCCTCAGCCCTGCTCCTGCCACAGAAGGTTAGTGACGTGCACACCACCTCTCAGCCCACAGAATCTCTTTGCAGTCATTAACCTGTCTGTCTCCATAGATTGGATCAGAACCGAGGCCCGGATCCACCAGACGCCGCCTTTTGAGCAATCAACCTTTTTTGAACACTTTCCTGAGTCAGGTGAGCTGATCCATACTAACCTGTTACAACTGAAGTAGAATCTGTCAATTACAGGGAGTCCCATACCATAACATGAATATTCATCCAAATGAAGAGACCAAAGTTGTCTTTGGAACTTTATTACAAAAATAATCAAACTAAGAATCAAAAATAATCAAACTAAGAATCAAAAATAATCAGACGATTAAATCAAGGCTTGATGCAACATTAACTCTTTGAACATTAATTATTTTGGGTTTTATATGTGCACAAATTTAGAAAAAGTTTGACCATTTTAATAGATTGCTTTGGATTTTGGTTAAAATAAGTTATTTAATGTGACCAGATCAATTAATTTATTATTGCTGCAAGCCAGAAAATGATTTATCAAGTTGCATCAGCTAATAATCATAACCAGACCCAAAGTTGCATTCATGCCATCAGGTTTCTTCTCCTTACCGGATCAGTATTGAAGGCACCAGATCACTCCTTTTTCTGGGGTTCTGCTGGAGGATCAGACCACAGACACCACAAGGAGAGGACTCTTCAGGACTGTCCAAGTTAGCTGAAAGTTACTGTGACTGCTTCAGGGGTCAGTGAGGAGCAACAGCGTTCCTCTCTATCAAGGATGTGAACATCTTCATCCCTGAAAGAGTGACCGCTGGCCTGGAGATGAGTGTAGACCGCAGAGTAAATTTGATCTGCAAATGATGATGATGATGATGATGATGATGAATTTTTCTATCTGAACCTTATATTTCGAATCTCGCGCGTACAAACGAGCCAGTTCCTGAATCGGTCACGTGGTATGGCCCGCTACGGGCCCTTTTTATTATTATTATTGAATAGGCATGTAACGAGATCTCGTTGTACAAGATCTCGCGATATTAAACTCCCGCGATATCTCTCGTTGAGAGGTAACGTTGTCTCGCGAGACGCTAATGCTAGCGCTAGCAGAGCCCCTAGCAAGTCAGCGTCACGGACAGCATGGCTTCGCCGGATGAAGTTGCTATAGAAGACGCCCCAACTACTGATGGAGGGTCCCGGTGCCGCAGACGCCTCTACATTGATGGAGGGTCCCGGCGCTGCCGACGCTGCCCCGAATGTAAAGACACACGCGTAAACACCGGTGTGACCGGTGTTGCCAGATAGAGTCCCACCCACCCAAAGCACTCTTTACCCGCAAAAGTCAGAAGGAAAATCGCGGTGAACCGCCCAATCTGGCAACACTGGTGAGTGACGGCTGCAGATTCGAGAGGGTACTTGGCAGATTCAGTGCTGATGCGGATATTTATGTTCAATTTTTGGAAAGTCCTGCGTGAATATCTATTTTTTTTAAACAAAGTTGAACGTTCTAAGGTCTAAGGAGATTCAATCAGTAAAATGAAGACATCAGTTGGGTTTGTAATACATGTTAAAACAGAATAAAAGCCTTTTTGCGGCATAAAACCGATCTTTGAAGTTTTCTTGAACTAATGTTAAAATCTCGTCTCGTTCTCGCGAACTCTGTGATTTGTCTCGTCTCGTCTCGTGAGTTTTGTGTATCGTTACACCCCTATTATTAAAGTATTCCTTGTTGAGTCCTACCTGCATCTTGGTTCAACCACCTGCATCAAATTGTGACAGTAAGCAATGCTGCAGGAGGTCAGAGAAACACACAGCCCATTGTTTCAACTCTAAAACTTTCAAATGTATCCTAAAAATGGTAAAGGGAAAACTCAGAAATGATATGTTTGCATTAAAAATGAGCTGCAGCTTTGATTAACACCATCATACACAGTTCCAAATGTTAGCATGGAATGTAATAAAAATATATGGATCACCTTTCCAAAACCATTAAAAGATAAAAATATATATATTTTTTTTCATCTGAGCTAAAAAAAGTTCTCTTCACTACTACTTTTGTTATGAAAGCCTCAAGGCTATCCTGCTCTGTGCTGCGTCTTCATTTTTATCCTCACTGACTGTGAAGAAATTGAAAATTGTCCAAGATTTAATATCAGCAAGGAAGTCAAAGAATGCTTGCAATTTAATTGAAGGAAAAGCTCAGTGTCATCACGCAGAAGAATGTGAATAAGTTATACAACCCCCATTCTGAAATAGTTTCATGTAAACAAAAACAGAACACAATGATTTGCAAATCTCATGAACACGTATTTTATGTACAAAGAAAGATGGTAAATATTTTAAATGTTTAACAACTAAATTATATCATACCCCAAAAAATGAAAGAGTCATTTTGAACGTTATGGCAGCAACATTGCCTGTCGATTTAAAATCAACTTCAGTCTAGTTTCAATGTTTCTCTGGGGATCTGTACCTGCCCTGCTCACCTCCTCACCGGTGTTTCATATTTTTGGTAATTAGCGTCTCCTCTTTAAATGTTGGTTTCTCCTGTGTCTTGGTAGTGGAGCAGTAAGTGGAATGCATACACTGTTTTAATCGTTCCTAGTGTCGTCCTTGCCTCCAGTGTTTGTAAGTCGAGTCACTGCCCCGCCAGCTTCTTGGTGGTTTCCCTTTTCGTAAATAAATCATTTTTGTGTTATTATCGGAATCCTGCTTGCACCATCAAAGCCGCAAAACGTAATTACTTCTTATCTCAGACCTCCAAAAATCTAAACGACCCAAAAAAATTCTGGAAAACCATCAAATCTCTCTCAGGCACCCCCCAATCATCTGACCTCCCATCACAACTTCTTGTTGACTCTGTTCCTGTGTCAAATAAGCACGAGATCCTGAACTGTTTCAACAAACATTTTGTTGCTTCTAGTTCATTATTTGACACAGTTACAAATGGAAAAACGGCCACTTCATCTAATAATCAAACTTCTACAAATCAAATCCCTCCTACAAGTAAATCCTCAGTTAATCACACCTTCTCTTTTTCTCCGTTCTCAGTCAGTGAGGTAAATAAACTGTTAAAAGATCTTGATCCTAAAAAATCTGCTGGTCCAGATGAACTTCCACCTTATTTCTTAAGGCTGGCTGCTCATATCATCACAGTCCCCGTGACCCACATCTTTAATCTGTCCATAAGCCAAAACACCCAGCCTGGTTAAAACCAGACCCTTGTCCTTCACTTCGCTTTGTACTAGGGTCTGGGATTTCTCCCATAGACAACGATTTCTCCGGTCGATTTTTGACCGGACCAATCAGAGAACAGAAGGCGGAGTTTTGAACGACGTCGACTGACGTCGTCAGTTAAAATGGCTGCCGCCACGAAGGAATTTTCATGAAAACAAGGTAAAAAACTATTATTTCTTTGCTGAGAAAAAATATATTTCTTAGCTGACGTTATATCAGAAGTGTTCCTGAGCTTAACAGTTCCTAAATCAATTCACGAAATGGTCAAATCTGCTGGATTTAATTGTTTCGGTTTGACATTTTCCAAACAGCCTCGGGTGCGCTACGAAAATAAATGATAAAAAATCGAATTTTATCTCAAATGTTTCATCTAGGCCAACAGTCAGTAAATTAGAGCCATATAATTACACACTGGTAGCAGAAAAAATATCCACCGAGTGGTTTCTGAGCTATTTATCTGATAGCCTGGACCTCGCCAGGCTAAACTAACAAAACTCCACCTTCTGTTCTCTGATTGGTCCGGTCAAAAATCGACCGGATAAATCGTTGTCTATGGGAGAAGTCCCAGACCCTAGTACAAAGCAAAGTGAAGGACAAGGGTCTGGTTTTAACCAGGCTATAAAACACCATTCCGGATGCTTGGAAAACAGCCTTCGTTCTTCCTCTGCTGAAGGGAGGTGACCCCACCTCACTGAACAACTATCGACCAATCTCTAAACTCTGCATTTTATCCAAGATCCTAGAAAAACTGATAAACTCTCAGATCAAAAATTATCTGGACTCATTTAACATTTTACCTCTTCATCAATCTGGTTTCAGGAAAAAACACAGCACAACAACTGCTTCTCTGAAGGTTCTTAATGACGTTGTTGAAGCATTGGATGCTAAGAATTATTGTGCTGCACTTTTCTTAGACTTGTCTAAAGCTTTTGACACTGTGGACCATAACATCCTGTGTCATAAGCTCTCAGAAATCGGTTTCTCTGATCACACAATCGGTTGGTTTTCTAACTATTTTTCCAATCGGAGGCAATGTGTTCAACATAACGGTACTTCTTCCAGCTATTTAACAGTTAAAAATGGTGTACCACAAGGCTCAGTTTTAGGACCAACCCTCTTTACAATCTACATAGCTAATGTAGGTCAGAGCATCCCTGATGCATCCTTACATTTCTATGCTGATGATACAGTTGTTTATTGCCAAGCTAAAACAGTAGCTAAGGCTTTCCAGTTACTGCAATCCGCTTTTGACATCATCCAGTCAGATTTGTTCCGTCTCAAACTTGTCCTAAATGCTGATAAAACAAAAGGGATGTTTTTTTCAAGTAGGAAGTCGGTCCCAGCAGATCTTCCTCTGATTTTATCATCAAATGGTGTCCCTATTGAGTTTGTTGACTCATATAAATATTTGGGTATCCTGGTCGATTCACATCTCTCTTTTAAACTCCACGTGGAAAACCTAGTGAAGAAACTGAAAGTAAAACTGGGTTTCTTTTTCAGAAATAAATCATGTCTAACACTGAATGCTAGGAAACGCCTTGTATCTGTGACTTTCCTTCCCTCCATTGATTACGGTGACATTCTCTACATGAATGCTCCTACAAGCACCCTGCGGATGTTGGATGTTGTCTATCATGGTGCACTAAGATTCATAACTGGCTGTGATTATCGTACCCACCACTGCACCCTGTATTCACTGGTTAACTGGACATCATTAACCTCACACAGACTCTTCCACTGGTACATTTTCATCTTTAAATCACTTCTTGGTCTGCTGCCCTCATACATCTCCTCCTACATGTCTTTGCGTGAGTGCAGCTACAGTGTGCGCTCTCAGGACATGATTACCTGCAGTGTTCCGTCAGTGAGGACTGAACTTGGAAAAAGGGCCTTCTCCTACTCTGCTCCTGCTTCATGGAATATCTTACAAAAAGATCTGAAGCTCTCGGCCCTGACCTCTCTAAATGATTTTCAGAATCTGTTGGAATCCTGGCAAAAACCAATGCTGATTTGTTCCTGTTTTTGATTTTGTACATCTACCTTATAATGTTTGCTAGTTTTTGCTACTTTTTCTTTTGTCTATTGTTTAATGTACTTGTACCATTGCTGTTCATCATTCTTTAGTTTGTAGCAGGTCACTTTCGTAAATGAGCCCTCGAGGCTCAATAAGATTTACCTGACTAAATAAAGGTTGAATGAACATTGGGTTTCAAAACAACCAATTGCGACAGTTTCAGGGTGTTTTAAAAGTTTTTGAGAAACAGACATTGGGATGTAAATCTGTTATATTTTGGTCATGTACAGATGCCCTTTTTGAGAAGAATTTTTACATTTTATTTAAACGTTACTTGTTATTGTTGTTAATTAATTATTATTAAAAGTTTTTTAATTTATTTTTCTTCTTATTATTATTATTATTAATTTACATGCTTTATTTTATGATTTTCTATTGTTGTCTTTGTTGTCTACTGCTGTCATCACTCTTTGTTAAAATCAGGTCTCTCTTGTAATTGAGTCCCCGAGGCTCAATGAGACTTGCCTGTATGAATAAAGGTTGAATGAAAACTAATTGACATGAATAGATTTTCTTAGGTTGACTGCATTTATTTTATTTATTTATATATATATTGATTTTATTACAATGTATATTATGTTATTGTTGTTAAAATTTGTTTTATGAAACTTTGTGTCTTGTTGCAAGTTTCAGGCCGTTTTGTACAGTAAATGAGATTTTTAATCTCAACGAGCTTCTCTTTGTAAAATAAAGGAAGAAAAAAAAACCTCATCTAAAAATATTTAGGAGCTGTGCATATTTCTCTGTGATGCACCTCCTCGTCTATGAACAATAGTCTGTAAGCGTCTGGGAGCTGAGGAGAACAGTTGCTGGACATTTTAGGATTGTTGTCCGATTCCTGTCTGATGGTAGCCTGGCCCTCGCCTTCCTGCACAGCTCCGCTCAATTCTCATTTCCCTTCACTGCACAGTCTGGGACTTCTCCCATTAACAACCATTTCTCCGGTAGATTTTTGTTCGGACCAATCAGAGAACAGAAGGGACGGAGTTTTGGACCCTAACCCACGCCCCCACCTGTCCCAGCGCGCAGAGCCCTATAAAAGGGCTCTGCCAGCGCGCAGTCAGCGAGCACCGGCATGTTCTCATTCAAAGCGATGCAAAGCGATGCAGAACTGTTTTATATGTGACACAAATTTATTAATTTCCCCTTCTTAATCCCTTATCTGGAGTTTTCTTTTGTTTTTTGGGCCAAAAGTCAAGTGATCGCTCGCGCCCTCCTCCTTCTCTCCCTCCGCTGAAATGAACAAGGAAATGGCTGTCACGAGAATTAAACTCGGGTTTTACGTTGCTGCCCGAGTCCCATCAGATTTTCTGGTCTTCTGGTGAGCTGGACCAGCGATCCATGGTTTTATTGTATTTTATTAAAACGTTTTATTAACATATAAACACAGAATTTGCAGCGCGGCAGCCGGCAGCAAGAGAAAAGCTGCAGGAGGCGGAGCAGTTGTCAAGTTCACCAGAGCACGGGGAGCAGCCATACATGGCTCTGAGGGGAGGGAGCAGAATGCTTTCCCTGTTCAAAATATCCAATGGTTTTGTTCCTCAGCAGAGGCCAACGCCTCCAGCAAGAATCGTTTTAAAATGGAGAGGTCCCAGACCCTAGTATGAAGCGAAGTGAAGGACAGGGTCTGGTTTTAACCAGGCTAGTCTGATGGAGGATTCTGTTCAACAGTCCTAGACTTTTGTTGTACTTTTTGTTTCATGAGGCACCAAAAGCTTTCATCTGGTGAGATGTCTGAACTGTAGCCAGACCAGTTGGAGCCATGTATTTGTGATGGGTGCACTTTGTGCCCTAACATCGTCTTCCTGAAATAGAAATTCAAGGATTCAAGGTTCTTTATTTATCATTCGCACCCCATGTGGTACATGTGGTGGAACAAAATTATGTACACAGGGTCCCAGTTACATCCAAGTTGGATGCAACTGGGACCCTGTGTAAATAATTTCACAAGAAAATGTACAAGAAAAACATTAATAACATGTAAGATATGAACTAAAAAAAATCAACTAAATATACACTAAGGACTAGTAGCATAAAAACATCACGTCAACCAGCAGCACGAACATGAGTATGTGTGAGAAGATGAGCACGAATGAACACAGCAGCATGAACCAGATCAGCAGCAACAAGATATGATTTTTCACACTGATTATCCTGGTTAGATATTCATGAATCTAACAGCCTCAGGGTAGAAGCTGTTCCTCAGTCTAGTGGTTCTACACTCAATGCTCCTTAACTTCCTTCCTGAGGGGAGCAGTGCAAAAAGTGTGTGTGCTGGTGAGTGGGGTCTTTCATGATGCAGGTGGCCCTCTTCCTGCATCTGGAGGTGTAAATGTCTGTGATGGTGGGGAGACTGACTCCAACATCTTCTGTGCAGCCTTCACCACTCTCTGCAAAGCTTTTCTTTCTGCAGCTGTGCAACCTCCATGCCACACGTTGATGCTGGAGCACAGAATACTTTCTAAATATACTCCTAAATGATCTGGATGGGAGCATATGCTGTTCTAAAACCTACATAATTTTCTGCATTGATGTTTCTTTTCCAGATGTGTAATCTGCCCATGATAGAGGCACAAATGCACCCCCATACCAACAGAGAGGCAGGCTTTTGAACTGTGTGGCATTACAATGTCCAATTTTGTAGTTTTGTTCATTTGAGGAAGTAGGCAATCAAAATAACATTTATACAATAATTATCACGCAGAACTTTAGTAAACAGAAATATTAACGAAAAACTTTTAGTGAACTTCAAAGTTTTCTTTGCAACATTTACTGGCCATTAGAATTTTAGCACATTGCTCAATGTAAAGTTGCTTCACACTTTTCAGGCTAGGTGGGTTCAGCTAATAGTACAGTAAATCACACGACCAAATGCTCAATTAGAAATCTGGGTATTTTTACTTGGTTTCTCCCAGGAACTTGTATTCCACAACTTTTTTTAGGGACAAATTTCTCAAATGAAAAACATCTCCAAAGCATAATACATACAACTCCATGCATCATGGTGGACATATTCTTGAGTCAATGGGTAACTGGAACACGGTGCATTTTCTTTGTAGCCAATTTTTGTATTTTCTTTCCCCAGTACCATGCACCACTTGGTTGGGTAGTTGGCAAGATGCTTGGTGATGAAAGCAAATAGATTTTTTTTGGGTGTTTTTGTAGAACTTATTGTCCCTCATCGGTGAACAAAGAGGGGGGAATTAAAAATACCTTCATTCCATCCATCTGTCCATTGATTTATCAGTTTATGTGGAGTGCTGATAACTTCAAAAATAAGTGAAGGAACAGACTTCCATTTTGGTGGGTGCTTGCATCTAGGTGTTAGAAAGGTCCCTATTGAAAGTTGTGCAGTTAGTTCAAATACAAGATGGCTGCTGCCATTTTGTATTTATGTTAACTTTGGATAACTAACAAAAATAGGCTCTACTTACATTTTGTGTGTGGCTGGATCTAATAATAGAAAAGGTCACTATTGAAAAGTGGGTTGACAAACAATAACAGATCAGCCTTAATTTCAATGTTGGATTTGGCTACCAATTGTTGAATTTAAATAGCGGTTTAGAATTTAGCTTCCCCTAATTTTCATAAGACATTAGTGCCTTTGAAATTGCGGACCTAAATAAATTAATTAGTGCTTTAGAAATAGCGGAACTAATTTTTAGATTAGCGCTGCCCAGCACTGAATTTTACTTAAATAAAATCCCAAAATTTATTGAACAGAAATTTTGAGGATAGTCTGACACTGGAGAAGTTTGATGTTTGTCCAGTGGCTCCCAGCTCTCGTTCTGCACCACATGCCATCCCAGAAATGACACGTCTCCTCCCATGCCAACCTTTGAAGGCACCTGACAAGCTCCGTGAAAGGCAGCTGGCAGGACTGGATTGAAGAATGTGAGTGTGAATAATTTATGTGTGCATATGGCCCTTGCCTTTCATTCATCTCAGCCATTATTCTTTTCTCTTGTCTTGCCCCATCACTCTCCACCAACACATCGCTAAGAAAATGTTTTTTTTCTGTGGAACAGGAGCTCATGTGAACTCTAGTGTTTTGTTTTGGATAATGTTGTGGTCAGAAGTTTAAGAAAAATAAGAATAAGGAGGAGGAATTAGAGTGAAAGCTAAGTTTAAAGGAAGTTAATTATTTTGAAATGACAGGGTGACACTTTTTTCCCACACGAGTTAACAGCTGGACTCCCGCATGCCAGCCCACATCCACGACTCGTTACCTGTTGACGCTTCGTCTCTGTAGATAAGAGTTGAGAAGTATTTGGACACACACAATGGATTGTTTTGTCCAACAGCCGTCCAGTTGAAACTTCAGTGTGTGTGAACTGATTCCACGATACGAGGAAACTCGCCCCTCTCGGCAGGAAACAAGGTCAACGTCCTGGCTGAACTTCAAAATAAAACTTTCAGAAAACAAATTCTTTCAGAAATGAGTGAATGAGGCACAGTAAGGCTTTACTGTGACTCGGCTGAGAACGTAGGTCGAATTGACAAAATGACCACAACGTCTCCAGCTTCCAGAGAAAGGCAAGTTGTTTAGTTAGTTCTCTCCAACGCACTAAAGTCAAAACGGAAGTAAGAGGGTGGAGTCTGCCCACCTCCTGAATGGCTATTGGTTGGTTTAACAAAATAAAATAATGAGTTTCAGCTCCCACAGTCGTACGATCTCTGAAGGACAGTAGGAAAACTTGTTTATAGAATCGGCCAGATGGCCGCTTGTTGGTACAGAGAATATTATGGCTAGCTTGACAGACAACACAAAAGGAAGTTGCAAGTTAAAAGTTTACCCTGAACTGTGCCATAATATTAAAGCCTGCTTGTTCTGCAGAAATAAACCAGCAGAAGGGTCAAACTCATGCAAGTAACAGATCATCATTAAATGACAAAAGTATACTGTAGATCAATTCTGAATTAACACACATTATAAGAAAGTTCTTTCTGATTGATTGGTGTCCATTAATTCAAAATAATTGTAACAAAAATAGTGTCCACTTGTTTCCTTGAGAGCTCAAGAAAAGTAACACTCAGAGTTTCAGAGAGATGTGAAGAGGCTTAAATCCCATAACGGACATGAGAGTGCTGTATTGCTACAATCCTTATGTTTTGTCATAAACTCAGAGAAAAGCAGTCTGTCTCCTTCACAGGTTACTGTGTTTCTGGGATTGGAGATGAACTCCATTCTATGCAGAGTGAGGCTCTCAGAGAAACGGGTTTCAGACCTTCAGCTCTGCCTAGCGCTTTTCCAGCTAGACAAGACTGTATCTCTCAAGCTTTGCCAGCGTTTACTGGGCCTCATGGCGGCAGCGATTGTATGCATTCCTTTGGCTCTATTACATATGTGCCCTGTTCAGATGTGGCTGCACAAACAGCTACATCCCCCCCCCCCCCGTAGCAGATGAGGGGGATGAAAATCGACTCAGAGTGCATGGAGGCCCTGAGGCCGTGGAGGAACCCCACAG
>JBBPBX010017512.1:0-15336 GCA_038048925.1 Garcialebias charrua
AAAACAATTCTAAGTTTTCACCAATTGCACGTCACTTATACAGTATTCTGATACCTACTTGACACTGCAGACTACGTGATGGTGTAACGACACTGCAACGTGATGATGTAATGACGCTGTTCGTCTGTCTGCTCACTGCTTTGAGGTTAAAAAAAGAAAAATATGAGCATATTTTGCACAGAAATGACATTGAAAACATTAAAACCTCTACCACCGCATGTGGTACATGTGATGAAACGAGATTATTTACACCGGGTCCCAGTAACATCCAACAACAAAAAAATGTAAGAGAAGAACAGTAGTAACATCTAAGATATGATCTAAGAAAAACATCAGCTAAAAATACACTAAGCACCAATGTACCGTAATAGAAAAACATCAATACAAGCAGCAGCACGAGCATGAGTCCGTATGAGCAGATGGTCACAAATGAACAGCAACAGGAAAACAGATCAGCATGATGTGATATTTTGCAGTGATTATTCTTATCATGTATTATTCATGAGTCTAACAGCCTCAGGGTAGCAGCTGTTCCTCAAGTGGTTCAACATTTGATGCTCAACCTACTTCCTGAGGGGAACAGGGCAAAGATTGTGTATGCGCTGGATGAGTGTGGTCCTTCATGATGCAGGTGGCCCTCTTCTTGCATCTGGAGGTGTAGATGTCTGTGATGGTGGGGAGACTGACTCCAACAGACCTCTGTGCAGCCTTCACCACTCTCTGCAGAGCTTTTTTTCTGCAGCTGTGCAGCCTCCATGCCACACGTTGATGCTGGAGCACAGGATGCTCTCCACTGCACACCTGTAGAAGGAGGTGAGGACTGAGCTTCCCAGACCAGATCTTCTCAGCCGTCTGAGGAAGTAGAGTCTCTGATGACCCGATCATGGGCGATGGTGTTGTCAGTCCTCACCTCCTTCTACATGTGTGCAATGGAGAGCATCCTGTGCTCCAGCATCAACGTGTGGCATGGAGGCTGCACAGCTGCAGAAAGAAAGGCTCTGCAGAGAGTGGTGAAGGCTGCACAGAAGATGTTGGAGTCAGTCTCCCCACCATCACAGACATCTACACCTCCAGATGCAGGGAGAGGGCCACCTGCATCATGAAAGACCCCACTCACCCAGCACACACAGTCTTTGCCCCGCTCCTCTCAGGACGGAGGTTAAGGAGCATGAAATGTAGAACCATTAGACAGAGGAACAGCTTCTACCCTGAGGCTGTTAGACTCATGAATAAATAAATAATAAGAATAAATACTGCAAAATATCACATCATGTTGATGCTGATCTGTTTTCTTGTTGTTGTGTGTTCATTTGTGACCATCTGCTCATACAGACTCAGGTTCGTGCTGCTGTTTATAATGATGTTTTTCTATTACATTAGTGATTAGTGTATTTCTAGTTGATGTTTTTCTTAGTTATATCCTAGATATTATTACTGTTTTTCTCTTACATTTTGTTGTTGGATGTAACTGGGACC
The DNA here is from genome assembly GCA_038048925.1 of Garcialebias charrua. Classification (NCBI taxonomy): domain Eukaryota; kingdom Metazoa; phylum Chordata; class Actinopteri; order Cyprinodontiformes; family Rivulidae; genus Garcialebias; species Garcialebias charrua. The sequence continues at coordinate 1,477 of JBBPBX010017512.1, forward strand.
ATGTGTACATAATCTCGTTTCATCACATGTACCACATGTGGTGCAAATGACAATATTCTGACTGTGATTCTGATAAAAGTTGCAGGACTAGCTGAAAACATGTAAAAATATGAAAAAGTTACAAAACAATTCTCAGTTTTCACCAAATGCACGTCACTTCTATTTTCATCTTACCTGCATCACTGCAGTTTGACCGTGATGACGTAACGACGCTCTTTGGGGAAGGGTAGGGGCTGTCTGCTCACTCCGCTTTGAGGTGAAAAATGAAACATAAGAGCAAATTTAGCACAAAAATCACGGTGAAAACATTAAAACCTCTCTTTATGTTACAATACAGCGTTCACAGCTTGTCACGCTGCAGTGGTCAAGTTAAATGTTAACGCTTCTTCTTCTTTCGGCTTTTCCCTTTTCAGGGGTCGCCACAGCGAGTCATCCTCCTCCACCTCACTCTGTCCTCTGAATCCTCTGTCCTCACTCCAACTACCTTCATGTCCTCGCTAACTGCATCCATATATCTCCTCTTTGTCTTTTTCCTGCAGCTTCATGTCTAACATCCTTCTACTAATATACCCACTGTCCCTCCTCTGGACATGTCCAAACCATTGTCCCTCCTCTGGACATGTCCAAACCACTGTCCCTCCTCTGGACATGTCCAAACCACTGTCTCTCTGACTGTCCACCTGCTGAGTGTCTCTCTGACTGTCCTCCTGCCGAGTGTCTCTCTGACTGTCCACCTGCTGAATGTCTCTCTGACTGTCCACCTGCTGAGTGTCTCTCTGACTGTCCTCCTGCTGAGTGTCTCTCTGACTGTCCTCCTGCTGAGTATCTCTCTGACTGTTCACCTGCTGAATGTCTCTCTGACTGTCCACCTGCTGAATGTCTCTCTAACTGTCCACCTGCTGAGTGTCTCTCTGACTGTCCACCTACTGAATGTCTCTCTGACTGTCCTCCTGCTGAATGTCTCTCTGACTGTCCACCTGCTGAGTGTCTCTCTGACTGTCCACCTGCTGAATGTCTCTCTGACTGTCCTCCTGCTGAGTGTCTCTCTGACTGTCTACCTGCTGAATGTCTCTCTGACTGTCCACCTGCTGAGTGTCTCTCTGACTGTCCTCCTGCCGAGTGTCTCTCTGACTGTCTACCTGCTGAATGTCTCTCTGACCGTCTACCTGCTGAATGTCTCTCTGACTGTCCACCTGTTGAGTGTCTCTCTGACTGTCTACCTGCTGAGTGTCTCTCTGACTGTCCACCTGCTGAGTGTCTCTCTAACTGTCCACCTGCTGAATGTCTCTCTGACTGTTCACCTGCTGAATGTCTCTCTGACTGTCCTCCTGCTGAGTGTCTCTTTGACTGTCTACCTGCTGAATGTCTCTCTGACTGTCCACCTGCTGAGTGTCTCTCTGACTGTCCTCCTGCTGAGTGTCTCTCTGACTGTCTACCTGCTGAATGTCTCTCTGACTGTCTACCTGCTGAATGTCTCTCTGACTGTCCAGATGGACATAGACATGTAAATATAACATGTTCAACTGAAATTGTGTGTTTGTGTGTGTGACTGTTTTATGGTTTTTAAGGACAGTGTTTTATCAGGACTGTAATGAACTGCCATCTGATTGATTGTCTGATTGTTTATAGCGTATGACTAGCCTGGCCCTCGCCATACCTGCACAGCTCCGCTCAATTCTATTTCCCTTCACTGCTGGGTCTGGGATTTGTCCCATAGACAACGATTCCTCCGGTCGATTTTTGACCGGACCAATCAGAGAACAGAAGGCGGATTGGCAGATTAACAGACCAATCAGAGAACAGAAGGCGGAGTTTTGAACGACGTCGACTGACGTCGTCAGTTAAAATGGCTGCCACCACGAAGGAATTTTCCAGAAAACAAGGTAAAAAACTATTATTTCTTTCCTGAGAAAAACTATATTTCTTAGCTGACGTTTTATCAGAAGTGTTTCTGAGCTTAACAGTTCCTAAATCAATTCACGAAATGGTCAAATCTGCTGGATTTAAATAGTTTCGGTTTCACATTTTCCAAACAGCCTCAGGGTGCGCTACGAAAATAAATGATAAAAAATCGAATTTTATCTCAAATGTTTCATCAAGGCCAACAGTCAGTAAATTAGAGCCATATAATTACACACTGGTAGCAGAAAAAATATCCACCAAGTGGTTTCTGAGCTTTTTATCTGAATAGCCTGGACCTTGCCAGGCTAAGCTAACAAAACTACGCCTTCTGTTCTCTGATTGGTCCGGTCAAAAATAGACCGGAGAAATCGTTTTCAATGGGAGGAATGCCAGACCCTAGTACGAAGCAAAGTGAAGGACAGGGTTTGGTTTTAACCAGGCTAGCGTATGACTGTCCTAACAAACAACTGTCCATAAAAAAACCACAATACACTCCCATACACACACAATTGAACAATAAGGTTGATGAATCCACACGTAGCAAGTATATCTGTTTAGGAACACAAGAACTAAAATGTACCTTGGTACTCGTGTTTAATGGAAGTTGATCGCTCTTCTGGCTACCTGCGATCTCCTGACTCTGGACGTGTTCACGTCATCTGGAACAGATCATTTATACTTATATTTAGAGGAAATTCTACATTTTGATGATAGCTGCTGTCACATGTAAACCAATAAACATTACATGATTGTTTTTGGCCAAAGTATCCATCTCACATAAAGGAAAGATGGATGGACATAGTATTTACAAAACTCCTCTCATGATGGGTGGACTAAGATGAAATTAAAATTAGCTGAATGAAAGAAAACTATAAATTTAAAAACTGTGACTAATAATATTGAAGTCATACATAACAATCCCTGCATTATTTATAAAATTGATATCTATGTCATATACATACACACAAATATACATATATACATGTATATAAGCATATCATATATGCATATTCATATACAGTGTATATACATATATGCATATACATGTATACTGTATATGCATATACATATACTGTACAGATAGACATATACATGTAAATATAACATGTTCAACTGAAATTGTGTGCGTTTGTGTGTGTGACTGTTTTGTGGTTTTTATGGACATTGTCATATGCTATAAACAGACAAGCAGATTACAGTTCATTACTGTCCTGACAAAACACTGTCCTTAGAAACCACAAAACAGTCACACACACAAACACACACACAATTTCAGTTTATCATGTTTTTAAGAAAGCAAGATGTTTGATGGATAGATGGATGATATTTGATGGATGGATACATGGATGGATGGATGGATGTTTGATGGATGGATGGATAGATAGATGGATGGATGTTTGATAGATGAATGATGGATGGATGTTTGATGGATGGATGGATGGATGTTTGATGGATGGATGGATAAAGTGTGGACCTCAGTCAATAAAGAATCCATATGTCTGGGTTCAGGAAGGCAGGATGTTTGATGATGGATGGATGATGTTTGATGGATGGATGCATGGATGGATGGATGGATGTGTGGATGTTTGATGGATGGATGGATGGATGAATGGATGGATAAAGCATGGACCTCAGTCAGTAAAGAATCCATCTGTCTGGGTTCAGCAAGGCAGGATGTTTGATGGATGGATGGATGTTTGATGGATGGATAGATGTTTGATGGATGGATGGATGGATGTTTGATGGATGTTTGAGATGTTTGATGGATAGATGGATGGATGGATGTTTGATGCATGGATGTATGGATGGATGGATGTTTGATGGATGGATGGATGGATAAAGTGTGGACCTCAGTCAGTAAATCCATCTGTCTGGGTTCAGGAAGGTAGGATGTTTGATGGATAGATGTATGGATGTTTGATGGATGGATGATGGATGTATGGATGTTTGATAGATGGATGTTTGATGGATGGATGGATGTTTGATAGATGGATGGATAAAGCGTGGACCTCAGTCAGTAAAGAATCCATATGTCTGGGTTAAGGAAGGCAGGATGTTTGATGGATGATGGATGTTTGATGGATAGATGTTTGATAGATGGATGGATGCATGGATGGTTGGATAAAGCGTGGACCTCAGTCAGTAAAGAATCCATCTGTCTGGGTTCAGCAAGGCAGGATGTTTGATGGATGGATGTTTGATGATGGATAGATGGATGTTTGATGGATGGATGGGTGGATGTATGGATAAAGCGTGGACCTCAGTCAGTAAAGAATCCATCTGTCTGGTTCAGGAAGGCAGGATGTTTGATGGATGGATGGATGTATGGATGTTTTATGGATGGATGGATGCATGGATGGATGGATAAAGCGTGGACCTCAGTCAGTAAAGAATCCATATGTCTGTTTTCAAGAAGGCAGGATGTTTGATGGATGGATGGATGATGTTTGATAGATGGATGCATGGATGGATGGATGGATGGATGGATGGATGGATGGATGGATAAAGCGTGGACCTCAGTCAGTAAAGAATCTATCCGTCTGGGTTCAGCAAGGCTGGATGTTTGATGGATGGATGGATGTTTGATAGATGGATGGATGGATGTATGTATGGATGGATAAAGCATGAACCTCAGTCAGTAAAGAATCCATCTGTCTGGGTTCAGGAAGACAGGATGTTTGATAGATGGATGGATAGATGGATGGATGTTTGATGGATGGATGATGGATGGATGTTTGATGGATGGATGTTTGATGGATGATGTGTGGATGTTTGGATGGATGTTTGATGGATGATGTGTGGATGTTTGATGATGGATGGATAAAGCGTGGACATCAGTCAGTAAAGAATCCATCTGTCTGGGTTCAGTAAGGCAGGATGTTTGATGGATGGATAGATGGATGTTTGATGGATGGATGGATGGATGTTTGATGGATGGATGGATGGATAAAGCGTGGACCTCAGTCAGTAAAGAATCCATCTGTCTAGGTTCAGGAAGCCAGGATGTTTGATGGATGGATGATGGATGGATGTTTGATGGATGGATGTTTGATGGATGGATGGATGTTTGATAGATGGATGGATAAAGCGTGGACCTCAGTCAGTAAAGAATCCATATGTCTGGGTTAAGGAAGGCAGGATGTTTGATGGATGATGGATGTTTGATGGATAGATGTTTGATAGATGGATGGATGCATGGATGGTTGGATAAAGCGTGGACCTCAGTCAGTAAAGAATCCATCTGTCTGGGTTCAGCAAGGCAGGATGTTTGATGGATGGATGTTTGATGATGGATAGATGGATGTTTGATGGATGGATGGGTGGATGTATGGATAAAGCGTGGACCTCAGTCAGTAAAGAATCCATCTGTCTGGTTCAGGAAGGCAGGATGTTTGATGGATGGATGGATGTATGGATGTTTTATGGATGGATGGATGCATGGATGGATGGATAAAGCGTGGACCTCAGTCAGTAAAGAATCCATATGTCTGTTTTCAAGAAGGCAGGATGTTTGATGGATGGATGGATGATGTTTGATAGATGGATGCATGGATGGATGGATGGATGGATGGATGCATGGATGGATGGATAAAGCGTGGACCTCAGTCAGTAAAGAATCCATCCGTCTGGGTTCAGCAAGGCTGGATGTTTGATGGATGGATGGATGTTTGATAGATGGATGGATGGATGTATGTATGGATGGATAAAGCATGAACCTCAGTCAGTAAAGAATCCATCTGTCTGGGTTCAGGAAGACAGGATGTTTGATAGATGGATGGATAGATGGATGGATGTTTGATGGATGGATGATGGATGGATGTTTGATGGATGGATGTTTGATGGATGATGTGTGGATGTTTGGATGGATGTTTGATGGATGATGTGTGGATGTTTGATGATGGATGGATAAAGCGTGGACATCAGTCAGTAAAGAATCCATCTGTCTGGGTTCAGTAAGGCAGGATGTTTGATGGATGGATAGATGGATGTTTGATGGATGGATGGATGGATGTTTGATGGATGGATGGATGGATAAAGCGTGGACCTCAGTCAGTAAAGAATCCATCTGTCTAGGTTCAGGAAGCCAGGATGTTTGATGGATGGATGATGGATGGATGTTTGATGGATGGATGGATGGATGTTTGATGGATGGATGGATGGATGTTTGATAGATGGATGTATGTATGGATGGATAAAGCGTGGACCTCAGTCAGTAAAGAATCCATCTGTCTGGTTTCAAGAAGGCCGGATGTTTGATAGATGGATGGATAGATAGATGGATGGATGTTTGATGGATGAATGATGGATGGATGTTTGATGGATGGATGGATAAAGTGTGGACCTCAGTCAGTAAAGAATCCATATGTCTGGGTTCAGGAAGGCAGGATGTTTGATGATGGATGGATGATGTTTGATGGATGGAGATGGATGGATGGATGTGTGGATGTTTGATGGATGGATGGATGTATGGATGGATAAAGCGTGGACCTCAGTCAGTAAATAATCCATCTGTCTGGGTTCAGTAAGGCAGGATGTTTGATGGATGGATGGATGTTTGATGGATGGATATATGTTTGATGGATGGATGGATGTTTGATGGATGGATGGATGGATGTTTGATGGATGGATGGATGTTTGATAGATGGATGGATGGATAAAGCTTGGACCTCAGTCAGTAAAGAATCCATATGTCTGGGTTTAGGAAGGTAGGATGTTTGATGGATGATGGATGGATGGATGTTTGATGGATGGATGTTTGATGGATGGATGAATGCATGGATGGATGGATAAAGCGTGGACCTCAGTCAGTAAAGAATCCATATGTCTGGGTTCAGGAAGGCAGGATGTTTGATGATGGATGGATGATGTTTGATGGATGGATGGATGGATGGATGTGTGGATGTTTGATGGATGGATGGATGTATGGATGGATAAAGCGTGGACCTCAGTCAGTAAATAATCCATCTGTCTGGGTTCAGTAAGGCAGGATGTTTGATGGATGGATGGATGTTTGATGGATGGATATATGTTTGATGGATGGATGGATGTTTGATGGATGGATGGATGGATGTTTGATGGATGGATGGATGTTTGATAGATGGATGGATGGATAAAGCTTGGACCTCAGTCAGTAAAGAATCCATATGTCTGGGTTTAGGAAGGTAGGATGTTTGATGGATGATGGATGGATGGATGTTTGATGGATGGATGTTTGATGGATGGATGAATGCATGGATGGATGGATAAAGCGTGGACCTCAGTCAGTAAAGAATCCATCTGTCTGTTTTCAGGAAGGCGGGATGTTTGACTCACCAAATACCAAATGACCTCTTGGACTAGCTGAAAACCTGTACATGTAAAAATATGAAAAAGTTAAAAAACAATTCTCAAGTTTATACAATACACTTATACAGTATTCTGTATTATTCAGTATTCAGTATTCCAACAACAGTATTCTTATACCTACATAAAACTGCAGTCAACGTGATGACGTAACGAGGCTGCAACGTGATGACGTGATGACGTAACGACGCAGTTCGTCCGTCTGCTCACTGCTCAGAGGTAAAAAAAAAAAAAAAAGAGCAGAATTAGCAGAAAAATGACGTTGGAAACATTAAAACCCCTCTACCCTATTAACGCATGTTAAATTACAGCGTTAGTCACGCTGTTATTGTGACGTGACACGTTCACGGTAGTGACGCTAACGCGACGTGCGTTTAATTTTGTCTTCGTCGCGTTAAGACTCTAAATAACCACTAAAAACATCCACAAGTGATGCATATATAGTATCGCTGATTTATATAAATGTCTATAAAAGTTTTCAACAGCGTTGAAAGGTTGTCACGCTTCTGAAGTGAAGTTACGTTACATGCTAACGCTAGCCGCAGCTAGTTTGAGCTGCGTCTTTCTTCACGCACTCAAAACTCATGCACAGATACTTCCTAATTTATCTAAATGTTGATAAAGTTTTCTACAGTCTTCACAGTTTGTGACGCTGCGGTTAAAGTCACGTTACTACTGGATTAGGTTAACATTTCCTTGAGATGATGTCATCAAAAGCAACAAAAAAATTTTTTTAATTCTTACCTGAATGAAGTCAATACACTCTGACACTCTGTCCACCTACCGCTGCAAAATTTTATTTAAATCGCTCTCCAAAAATAATCTCCGCTCACCTACATGCACTCAACACACGACGCCATAACTCTGCACGTGTAAGCTCAAGGGGCTTTAACTTTTAAAAACTCGGTCACCTGAGGCCCCGCCCTGAGCCCCCGCCCACTACAGGGTCTATGCTCCACATCACGAGAGGAGGGGCGGCGTTGGAGTTTCGCGCGGTCTCCACATCACGAGAGGAGGGGCGTTGCAGTTTGGCGCCATGTGTGTCAGTGAGCCACACACACGGCTGCAATAAATGCAACCGATACACAAAAACATACACACCACACACAAATACCCTGGGAGGTGCGTAGCCAGCCAATTTTATAAATGTAAATAACTTTTTATTAAAACAATTTTAAGTGTTAAAGCACACTCCAACTCATCCAGGCAGCCTATTAGCCACAAGTTACGCTGATATTGATGAGAAAAAACAATGTTTACATATTAATATATTTGGATACAATCTGTGTTTTATCCAGACATTGGCAAAGGCTGGCTAATACCAAATGTCCCGATAATGTCGGTACGTAGTCTGGCGCATAGGCGGGCCAATACGCTTGCACCAACGCACACACACACACACACACACACACACACACACACACACACACACACACACACACATGTAAATGTGTATATATAAATATATATAAATAAATATATATATATATATATATATCAGCATCTTTTATATCGGTGAGTTATTTTGATGGATTGGCCAATGTCCGATATTTAACTTTATCGCTAATATCAGCTGATATCATGCCGATAATATTGTGCATCCCTAATTTTAACTATTCCTGGTGTTCAGTGTTGTGCACAAATTCTAAAAACCAATCGTCACTGTGTACATAATTTAGTTCTACCTCATGTACCACATGTGATGGTAATGACAATAAAAATTGACTTGCCTTACGCTTAAAAAAAAAGTACGTATTTCTATATGTTACCGTTACATATTTAATAAAAAGTTTAAAAATATATTTTGGTGTAAATCTCTCATGTTACAACGTAGACACCCACGGCTTATAGACAAGTGCGGCCTATATACAGCATGTAAAATTTTTTATTCATGTAGCGAGCGCTGCTTATATTCAGGTGCACTTAATAGTCCAGAAATTATAGTAAGTTGCAAAGGGTAGCAGGGCTCTTCCTTAGAGATAGAGCAAAAAGTTTATTTATCCAGAAGAGATTGTGAATAGAGCCACTGCTCCTCCACATCGAAAGGAGTCAGTTGAGGTGGCTCGGGCATCAGTTAAGGATGCTCCACGCCTCCCCAGGGAGGTGTTTGGGTGTGTCCAACTGGCTGGAGACTCCAGGGAGGACTTGAAAGAAAAGGTCTTGAGCATGTGCATGAGCGCAGACATCATCCTCATGAGAACAGTGACCCCTGCAGAAGGGAGCAGCCGAAAGAGTCGTTGAGTAACGAGCAGCAAACCAACTGATCAAGTCTCTTTTAGCCTCAGTTTTTTCCATAAAGTTTTAACAAAATGCACCAAATGTAAGCTGATAGCAGTTTTACATATTCAGCGTGAATTACTTATTTTGAATTAGTGTCAAGTCATCGCAACCAGAGATTACCACTAATATGCTTAAATCTGTTCTGACTGCTGCAGAGCTTCCAACAGAGAAACGTGGAACCCTGATGGGACTTTCTGTCTCCAGAGTGGTTTTATCTGCATCATGAATTTAATCACTAAACAGTTGTACAACACAGTCGTCAAGTATAAATCATGTCGTGACTATCTGTGTCTCACGGAGAATATAAACGTCGTGGCGTGCACAACAAATAGGAGGCATTGCAGATGATTAAAAAGCATACTTACGGCAGATTGGACTAAAATTCAACCGATAATTCAGTTTCTGTTTTTCCAGAGGCTTCATCTGATTTTTTTGTGGTTTCAGACTCTATACTTTACATCTTCCTGTTTTTGATTTTCTACATCTACCTTATAATCTGTCCGTTTTGCTACTTTGATATCTTTGTTTTAACTTGTTAAAAAAATCTGTATTTCTCTCTTATGATTGTCTGTTGTTGATTGTTCAAGGAAATTCTACTGTTGCTGTTGTCATCATTCTTTAGTTTGTAGACAGGTCTCTCTTGTAAATGAGTCCTCGAGGCTCAGTGAGATTAAGCTGACTAAATAAAGGTTGAATGAATACTTTGATGCTTTTAAAGGGTTTGAGATGAGTCCAGGGATCCGACCATGTCTTCAGACAGGCTTCTCAAAGAGCTCAATCACTCTTTCACTACATTTCTGTCACGCCTTTCTCTCTGGGCTGCTTATTTTATCATGACAGGAACATTCAGTTCACTCGCGAGTGAGAAAATCAGCTTTCACAGCACAAAATGTAGCTCAGCCTTCAGCTTCTTTTGAACCATACTGCAATAATCATTTATTTATTGTATAATTGTTAATACATCAACAACAATAATCAGCTGAAACTTGTTACAGTTTTTTTTTTCCATATGGAGCTTTTTACTGCTGTGTTTGTCCGGGAGGTCATTATCTGTGGACAGGTGTGTGTGTGAGTGTGTGTTTGTCTCTCTGCCGGTAAACGTCGGTCATGTCTGGCAGGGAAAAAAAAGAATCATCTGGAGAACCATCTGTTCTTCTGTACAGTAGAAAAGAACAAAATAATGCCAAAATAATTAGAGGACTTTGTGAGTAATCATGGTTCTTATATATTTTTCCCAAGTAATTTTTCTCTGTCAAAATTAAATAAATTGGTGTGATTTTAAATTCACTTAAAGGGATGAATGGATTGTTCTGAGGTCTTGACCGACAGCGTTTCATGTGAGTGCTGACAGTTACTGTTCAGTTCACTTTTCATGGTGAACTCTTCATCGTCTTCTTTCGGCTTGTCCCTCTTCACGCGGTCTCCACAGCGAGTCATCCTCCTCCATCTCACTCTGTCCTCTGCGTCCTCTGTCCTCATGCCATCTATCTCCATATCCTCTCTAACTGCATCCATATATCTCCTCTTTGTCTTTTTCCTGGCAGCTGCATTTCTAACATCCTTCTACCAATATACCCACTGTCCCTCCTCTGGACATGTCCAAACCATCTCAGTCTGGCCTCCCTAACTTTATCTCCCAGTTGTTCAACATGTGCTGTACCTCTGATGATCTCATTCCTGATCTTCTCCATCCTTGTCACTCCTAAGGAGAACCTCAACATCTTCATTTCTTCCAGTTCTATCTTCTGTCTTGTTGTCCATGCCACTGTCTCCAGACCATACAACGTAGCTGGTCTCACAGTGAACTCTTCATTACTGCAAGTATTAACAGCAACATCTAGCTGTAAAAATGTTATATTTCTCTAATAACTTTCCAAATATTTACTGTAAGTTCAAACTAATGGTTTGTACTCTGTTAATAAAACGGTCTGCAGATTCTACTGAAAGTGAAAACTCTTAAAATTTGGATTTGGAAAAGTCAGGAAATAAACCATGATTCTGCCATGAAGCATAAATAAAATTGAACCGTTGAGAAAACATTTACTTTCAAAAATTACAAAAAAAAAAAAGTTAAAATTTGAAAGATGTTGAAATTTTTCAAAGGAATATGAGCAGTAGCCTTGATGTTGTTTGATGTTTTTATAAAACTAGAATCAGTTTTATGATTTTTTTTCTTGACCTTTATTTATTTTCTTTTGCCGTTTTCCCAACCTGTGTTTTTTAAATCACCCCAACACTTTCCAGTTCCCTTTTAATCACCTACCACCAAAAGACAGCATAGGATAATTATCCTGTGTGTGTCTTTTATCCAAACATTGCATGAACCATTGGAGTTATTTAATTATTGGATGTACTTCTACAACTGATTATTTGGGCGGCCGTGGTGTAGTGGTAATGGCAGTCGTCTCCCGATCGGAAAGTTGGCGGTTCGACTCCCGGGACCCGCACCATGTGTCGTTGTGTCCTTGGGCAAGACACTTAACCCTGAGTTGCTCCCGGTAGGACTGGAAAGCACCTTGCATGGTAGTCTGCCGCCACCGGTTTATGAATGTGTGTAGCATTCAATATATGTGTAGCACTTTGAGATTTTCAGTAATGAAAAGTGCGTTATAAATTGAATTAATTATTATTATTTTTTGTGGTCATCACAGTCAATGGAGCTAAAGAAACACAAATAATGACTATTGCACGCTCAGTTTTTTCAGATATTGAACTGACATTTGGTATGGTAGTAGCTGAGACTGAGGCCCAACACATTTTCTGAGAACATACCTAACATGACACATTTTTATAAAAACAAGCAGGAAATACTCAATAAATATACTTCTACAAATGGTACATTTTTTAAGCCAATCCAGCCTTCAAAAATAATTGACTAGAAATTACAAAACTGGTTTTCAATTTGATTCAGTCAGTTTTTAGACATTTTTGCTACCATGTGATGACGTGTCCATCATTTCTCACTATGGGATGATTTTAGTTTGAAAGACAGGCCTGAAAATCAACTGTGGATACGCATTACTCCATGGAATGCAATTTAATTGTTCTTGGATAATTTGTTTCATTTTATTTTATTTTTTAATTTAAGCTTGGATTATATTCACCTTGTAGGATTCCTAGTTTATCAGCCATAACCACTTTCACAACAGCTGATTGTCATTCAATCTTCCACCATTCCACTCCTGCACCTAATCCTGACAACTTCTCTGCTGCGTACTTCCCTGACAGTCATTCATCCTACGCTGGAACATTATTCAGAGATTTGTCATGCGCATCTCATGTGGTACATGTAGTGGAACGAGATTGTGTACACAGGGTCTCAGTTACATCCAACAATAAAATGTAAAAGAGAAACAGTAATAAGATCTAAGATATGATATTATGATACTGTAATAATATAGGGGAGAACATTTTTACTGATCCCATACACTAGATGTAAAATGAGCAGATTTTATACTGACACAAATTCCATCCATCCATCCATTTTCTTCCGCTTATCCGGGGTCGGGTCGCGGGGGTAGCAGCCTAAGTAGGGAGGCCCAGACTTCCCTCTCCCCAGCCACTTGGAGCAGCTCCTCTGGGGGAATCCCAAGGCGTTCCCAGGCCAGCCGAGAAACATAGTCCCTCCAGCGTGTCCTGGGTCTTCCTCTGGGTCTCCTCCCGGTGGGACATGCCCGGAACACCTCACCAGGGAGGCGTCCAGGAGGCATCCTAACCAGATGCCCGAGCCACCTCAACTGGCTCCTCTCGATGTGGAGAAGCAGCGGCTCTACTCCGAGTCCCTCCCGGATGACTGAGCTTCTCACCCTATCTCTAAGGGAGAGTCCAGACACCCTGCGGAGAAAACTCATTTCAGCCGCTTGTATCCGAGATCTCGTTCTTTCGGTCACAACCCAAAGCTCATGACCATAGATGAGGGTGGGAACGTAGATCGATCGGTAAATTGAGAGCTTTGCCTTTTGACTCAGCTCTCTCTTCACCACGACAGACCGGTACAGCGCCCGCTTCACTGCGGATGCTGCACCTATCCGCCTATCGATCTCACGCTCCAGTTTTCCCTCATTCGTGAACAAGACCCCGAGATACTTAAACTCCTCCACTTGGGGCAGGACCTCCTCCCCGACCCGGAGAGGGCACTCCTTTTCCGGCTCAAGACCATGGCCTCGGATTTGGAGGAACTGATCCTCATCCCGGCCGCATCACACTCGGCTGCAAACCGCTCCAGCGAAAGCTGTAGATCACGACCTGATGAAGCCAATAGGACCACATCATCTGCAAAAAACAGAGAAGCGATTCTAAGGCCACCAAAACGGATCCTCTCAACACCTTGGCTGC
>JBBPBX010017512.1:15759-33055 GCA_038048925.1 Garcialebias charrua
CATATAATTACACACTGGTAGCAGAAAAAATATCCACCGAGTGGTTTCTGAGCTATTTATCTGATAGCCTGGACCTCACCAGGCTAAACTAACAAAACTCTGCCTTCTGTTCTCTGATTGGTCTGGTCAAAAATCGACCGGAGAAATCGTTGTCTATGGGAGAAATGCCAGACCCTAGTACAAAGCGAAGTGAAGGACAAGGGTCTGGTTTTAACCAGGCTAGTGACAAAGGGCAACCTTGGCGGAGTCCAACTCTCACTGGAAACAAGCCTGACTTACTGCCGGCAATGCTGACCAAGCTCTGACACTGGTCGTACAGGGACCTAACAGCCCGTATCAAAGGGCCTGGTACCCCATACTCCCGGAGTACTCCCCACAGAACCCCCCGAGGGACACGGTCGAATGCCTTCTCCAAGTCCACAAAGCACATGTAAACTGGTTGGGCAAACTCCCACGCACCCTCCAGGACCCTGTTGAGGGTGTAGAGCTGGTCCAGTGTTCCACGACCAGCACGAAAACCACACTGCTCCTCCTGAATCCGAGGTTCGACTATCCGACGGACCCTCCTCTCCAGAACCCCTGAATAGACCTTACCAGGGAGGCTTAAGAGTGTGATCCCCCTATAGTTGGAACACACTCTACGGTCCCCCTTTTTGAATAGGGGAACCACCACCCCAGTCTGCCAATCCAAGGGAACTGCCCCCGATGTCCACGCAATATTGCAGAGTCGCGTAAGCCAACACAACCCCACAACACCCAGAGTCCTAAGGAACTCCGGGCGAATCTCATCCACCCTGGAGCCCTGCCACCGCTGAGCTTTTTAACCACCTCGGTGACCTCAGCACCAGAGATTGGAGAGCCCAACGCAAAGTCCCCAGGCTCCGCTTCCTCAGTGGAAGACGTGCCAGTGGGTTTGAGGAGGTCTTCGAAGTATTCTGCCCACCGATTCACAACATCCCGAGTTGAAGTCAGCAGCACGCCACCAACACTATAAATAGTGTTGGTGGCATACTGCTTTCCCCCCCGAGACGCTGGATGGTGGACCAGAATCGCCTCGAAGCCATACGGAAGTCATTCTCCATGGCCTCTCTGAACTCCTCCCACGCCCGAGTTTTTGCCTCAGCAACCACCCGAGCGGCATGCCGCTTGGACTGTCGGTACCTATCTGCTGCTTCCGGGGTCCCACAGGCCAAAAAGGCCCAATAGGACTCCTTCTTCAGCCTGACAGCATCCCTCACCGCCGGTGTCCACCACCGGGTTCGAGGGTTGCCACCACGACAGGCACCAACAACCTTGCGGCCACAACTCTGATAAGCTGCCTCGACAATAGAGGCGCGGAACATGGCCCACTCGGGCTCAATGTCCCCCGCCTCCCTCGGAACATGTTCAAAGCTCTCCCGGAGGTGGGAGTTAAAGCTCCGTCTTACGGGAGACTCTGCCAGACGTTCCCAGCAGACCCTCACAATACGTTTGGGTCTGCCAGGTCTGACCGGCATCCTCCCCCACCATCGGAGCCAACTCACCACCAGGTAGTGGTCAGTGGACAGCTCCGCCCCTCTCTTCACCCGAGTGTCCAAGACATGCGGCCGCAGATCAGATGAGACGACAACAAAGTCGATCATCGAACTGCGACCTAGGGTGTCCTGGTGCCAAGAGCACATATGGACACCCTTATGCTTGAACATGGTGTTCGTTATGGACAATCCATGACGAGCACAGAAGTCCAATAACAGAACACCACTCGGGTTCAGATCAGGGGGGCCGTTCCTCCCAACCACACCCCTCCAGGTCTCACTGTCATTGCCCACGTGAGCGTTGAAGTCCCCCAGTAGAACAAGGGAGTCCCCAGGAGGCGCACTCTCCAATACCCCCTCCAAGGACTCCAAAAAGGGTGGGTAATCTGAGCTGCCGTTTGGCGCATAGGCACAAACAACAGTCAGGACCCGTCCCCCCACATGTAGGCAGAGGGAGGCTACCCTCTCGTTCACCGGGGTGAACCCCAATGTACAGGCACCAAGATAGGGGGCAACGAGTATGCCCACTCCTGCTCGGCGCCTCTCACCAGGGGCAACTCCAGAATGGAAGAGTGTCCAACCCCTCTCAAGGAAACTGGTTCCAGAGCCAGAGCCATGCGTTGAGGAGTCTGACTATTTCTAGCCGGAACCTCTCAACCTCACACACCAACTCAGGCTCCTTCCCCACCAGAGAGGTGATGTTCCACGTCCCAATAGCTAGCTTCTGTAGCCGAGGATCAGACCGCCAAGGTCCCCGACCTCGGCCACCACCCATCCCACATTGCACCCGAACCCCTTTGGCCCCTCCCACAGGTGGTGAGCCCATGGGAAGGGGGACCCACGTCTCCTCTTCGGGCTGTGCCCGGCCGGGCTCCATGGGTAAAAGCCCGGCCACCAGGCGCTTGCCAGCGTGCCCCACCTCTGGGCCCGGCTCCAGAGTGGGGCCCCGGTGACCCATGTCCGGGCGAGGGAACATTGACTCCATTTGTTTCACTCATCATAAGGGGTCTTTGGGCTGCACTTTGTCTGGTCCTTCACCTAGAACCTGTCCGTCTTGGGTGACCCTACTAGGGGCATGAAGCCCCTGACAACATAGCTCCTAGGATCATTGGGACACTCAAACCCCTCCACCACGGTAAGGTGGCAGCCCAGGGAGGACACAAATTATCATCAGATTAATACATAAATCTTGTGACCAGCTGATAAGATGTAAATCACAATGAAGCGTTAACTTATGTTGGTTCAGCAGAACTGAACCATTTATTAACAAATCCTAAATTTAACATCATAATATATGTACAACTTGAGTGATCGATCAGTTTCCTGTAAATATACTTCAGCAGGGGAGGAGGTCCTGCCCCAAGTGGAGGAGTTTAAGTATCTCGGGATCTTGTTCACGAATGAGGGAAAACTGGAGCGTGAGATCGATAGGCGGATAGGTGCAGCGTCCGCAGTGAAGCGGGCGCTGTACCGGTCTGTCGTGGTGAAGAGAGAGCTGAGTCAAAAGGCAAAGCTCTCAATTTACCGATCGATCTACGTTCCCACCCTCATCTATGGTCATGAGCTTTGGGTTATGACCGAAAGAACAAGATCTCGGATACAAGCGGCTGAAATGAGTTTTCTCCGCAGGGTGGCTGGACTCTCCCTTAGAGATAGGGTGAGAAGCTCAGTCATCCGGGAGGGACTCGGAGTAGAGCCGCTGCTTCTCCACATCGAGAGGAGCCAGTTGAGGTGGCTCGGGCATCTGGTTAGGATGCCTCCTGGACGCCTCCCTGGTGAGGTGTTCCGGGCACGTCCCACCGGGAGGAGACCCAGAGGAAGACCCAGGACGCGCTGGAGGGACTATGTTTCTCGGCTGGCCTGGGAACGCCTTGGGATTCCCCGGAGGAACTGCTCCAAGTGGCTGGGGAGAGGGAAGTCTGGGCCTCCCTACTTAGGCTGCTACCCCCGCGACCCGACCCCGGATAAGCGGAAGAAGATGGATGGATGGATGGATACTTCAGCAGATGAAATCACGCGTCCATAACTTATGGGTACAACAGAACAAGTAATTAGATGACATATTACTTATATCTGTAGGCAAATATTTCTTAATGTTACTGGCAAGAATATGTTTAAGGAGAAGTTTAGCATAAAAAGAGGAAAGGTGGAGGATAAAATAAGTTAGTTAGGGAAATATCTTGGGAAGATGTGTTGCAAACCAGATATTGTACACTTTCCGGCAGACGCTCGCTAGCCGTCGGTACACTTGGAATAACATCTGGCGACTCGTTACACCTTCAAAGATGATCAATCTTCTTGGGTCCAGTTGTCTGTTTTTTCCAATTCAGTGTCTCCGGACGTCCGCGTTAATCAGATCAGAAAAGCGGCATTTCCTGGTTGGTTTTCAAAATAAGAGTATTCCTTGAGAGGAATATTCATTCAAGTGGAGCTTTTAAAACTCGAGTGAGTTCAACAGCAGTCTTGTTGTTAACTCTGGCTGTTGAACTAGACATTTGGCGCTTGGTCAAAGTCCCACAGCTTAAAGAGAAAATCATTTCATTTCAAAATCTCCAGCAGACTCTTAGAACCCAAGGAGAAACAGGAAGTAAGGACTTTTATAGAAGATTTGACCCAGTTACTCACTCCTTCCCGATTGGTTTGTTCGACCAGGAAGGGGGAGTGAGAGCAGAGTCAGGAGGGGTTGAGAGGAACAGGTTAAGTGTTAGATCATGTCAGAAAGGGAGGATAAAAGTGTTAGTTTTAGGACGCCAGCTTTATGATAAAACTGATTAAAAACTGTTTTCACACTTTAACAAACACTGTTGACCTGTAACTTTGATTAAACAGCGTCTTCAATTATAAACATATTGAGTAATGTTGATGATAATAACATAAAGAAGATTATTCTTCTGATTATTTAATTAGGACAAAAATAAAAAGTCTCTTGTGAAGTGATTAGCGTCCTAAATTCAAACTAAAATGAGATAAACAGTGTCACTGTATCTTCACTGCAGGTTCCAGAGAAAAAGTGCACCATTACACATTTATATCCAGCTTGAATTAAACAATTTGAATTACACAGAGTCTGACTATCAAACATTGAATTCAATAATGCTCACATAACACAAGGTTATTCATTTTATATAATTGGATTAACACACAAAGTAAAAGAATAAGAGTCTCTTGTGATTTATTTGTGTTTTGATTCAAATTAATAAAATAAAATGGTGTTAATGTCCTTCACTGAGATTCAGTGGACAGGTGTGTATCAATACCTTTGGTAACATAAGTCACAACCAGAAAACTTTCTCTTGTGATTTTTGTACTAACCTTTTTGATTTCTCTTGTGACTTCCAAGTCCTGCTCCTACGAGTCTCCTAAATCCTCCTCGCTCCTCGTGACCTTGTCCTGTTATGTTCCTACAAACGTCAAACATCAGCCTGGACCAAACACCGAGCACCTTCAACCTGTCACTCCCTCCAACGTAACTCACCTTTCTGGATCACATTTTCATCTTCTTCTGGAATCCTAGGACCTCGTTTCTCCCACCTCTTCAACTCTACCTGCAAGCAACCAAAAGTCCATCCATCATCTTTACTGGCTTCTTCCTTTTCAGGTCACAGAGATCACTGGTTCCCATGTCCAGCCATCGCTGTGTGAGAAGCAGGGTACACCCTGGACAGGTCACAAGTCCATCACAGGGACAGGGATTTTAGTTTAAAAGACTGACCTACTTCAAACAATTTCCTATCATCCAATATCTTAAAAACTGCCCGTACTCATCTTCTTCCCATTTCCCTTACCGCCCAGAACTCTTCAAGCACACATTACCGTATTTTCCGGAATATAGGTTGCAGCTTTTTTATCATTTTTGCATGCCCTGCGACCTATATTCAGGTGTGACCTATTTATGGCTTTTTATAAAATAAGCTGATTTGTAATCATTTATTAACAAAAATTAAACTGAGACACACTCTTACAATAATGTCAGCTAACAAATATTTTTTAGGTGTTTATCCTGCTAAAATTATTCATTTATTAAAGAAAAGTTCAGCTCAGACACATATTTGCTATAATTTTTATCAAACAAATAATTGTTTTTAAGTGTTAATCTTCTTAAAAGCCTTGCTGTGCGCTCCTGTGGCAGACATTTGCAGCAGAGCTAAACACGGTCCACATTTTGACGTAAGTGCGACCTATATTCAGGTGCGACCTATATATGGATTTTTCCAATTCTTTGGCAATAATTGGACAATGCGACCTATATTCGGGTGCAACCTATATTCCAGAAAATACGGTGCAAATTGTAAACTCGCATTTTTACCTTTGAGTCTTTTTATTATCAATCAGCTAACTTGGGATCATTAAATAAAACATCATGTTAACCTTTCGCAGAATATTTTGTTCCATTTGTGTTAGTCTTTAAATTTGAAGCAACTGACATCAGTAAAATGTGCAAACATGTAAACGTTCTGGAAAAAAAAGAATACTTACCAGTATTTCTTTTTAATCATCCTCTGTGTCACGTATTCACACTTTACGGCCTATCTTTGTTTACTGAGTGCTGGTGAATACAGCCTAATGTGGTACAATTACACAAACTGGAGTTAGATTTCAAACACTGATTGTGTCGCAACACTTCTGTTTAGCTCTCTGATAACAGAGAATCTGAAACTGATACCGAGATCTGTCAAAACATCTGAGTGTATTTGTACAGCTGCAATTTTTATTTTATTTTATTTTTTTACAAAATAACAAAGGCTTAATCGTCAAAAAGGAAAACAGTGGAATACGTTATCAAACATATTCATAATTTATTTAGGGTTTTTTTATGGACTAAAGGCTCCTCTGAGTGACTGTCTCAGGATGTGGGGCCTAGAGAAGGAGCTTCATTTTAAATCTGGGTCATTAAGGTGCTTCACTTATCACTAAAGTACATCGCCATGGCAACTTGTGCTAATCTGCTCCAGAGCACGGTTCATGTCTAAGATTAGAGATCTAAAAGCCTGGAAGCACTACTTATTGACAATTCAATTCTCTTGCAGGGTTTCCCTGAGGTGTTAGTGACTCTAAGCTCGTTTTTTCTGACCAGTTCTTCACGGGAAGGAAATATCTATTTTTTTTCTTATTTTCTCCCATCCTGTTTAAACCCACATAGTTTTACACCCTATGTATGTTCATTGTCTTTTGGATAAATGTTCAAAATAGTGGTTCATTTTGTTGTTGTTTTCGAATTACTATGTTAGAAACTCTGCGGTATAAATTATTGTGACTGGTTATTTTATAACAGTTTTATGAGAATGCACACATAGCAAAACTTAACAAGTTGATAATCCAAGTGGTCCTCTCAGCGTGCATGGAAGGACTTTGACAAGAAGTTAGCAAGATTAACACTTAAAACAATTATTTGTTTGCTCGACATTATAGTAAATGTGTGTCTCAGTTGAACTTTTCCTTAATAAATGCACTTTAAAGGTTCAGTCTGCAGTTTCTGTAGAACAGCAGCACTTAGAAAAAATTTCAACAAGCAAAGCATTCTGATCCCTCCCCCTCAGAGCCATATATGGCTCTGCCCCCTTGTGGTCTGTTGAAATTTGAATTCAAGCTCTGTTTTTATTGGCTGATTCAAATTCAAGCTCGGTTTTTATTGGCTGGTTACAAACTTTGTTTTTATTGGCTGGAAAATGGCGGGTCACTTTTTCTTTTTAGAAATGCTTATTTACCACCTGGAGAAGCAAGGGGACAATATTTTTTTTTTTTTCAGAGATTACCTCTCTAACATCAATCTAGTGACAGAGTGAAGAAATATGTTAAAATATATATTGTTTGAAAAGTTACAGACTACATTACAATCTTACATACCCCAGCTTTAATGGTCAAATCAGCTGCATTTCGCCTGGGCGGCGCGGATAAATGCAGCTGATTTGATGTTTGCTCCAGGAGTTTCGGAGCGAAACTAAGGTAAAGGTGGCTTTGTATGGCAAGCCACATGTCTCCTTAATAGCCACTTTTACCTATTGAGACACTTGGTTTGCCATATTGCTCAAGGGCCCTCTAGCGGCTGAAAATGGTAGTGTTCAATATTTTCCATGTCAGAATGAATGAAATCATCAGATCTCAGCCAAAAATTGGGTTATAAATATGGGGGAAAAAACATTTGTCGATTCGGTATATAAAATGCAGGACTTGCAAATTTATGCAAAAAGGTGCGACTTATATGTTGAAAAATACGGTAGCCATATATTTTTTAGGTGGACCTGATTATAGCGTCCAAGTAAATATTTGACATTTGTGACGATGAACTGCTTTGCTTTTCCACTGAGACAAAGAACAGGAAAAGGTGAGCAGCGCAGCAGTTGTTGTGACTGGCGAACATGCACATGTGACTAGCTGTACCGCGTTTCTTTCTTCGAAAAGAAGGTCCACAAGATCCAGCTCATTTTTAAAGAGCCGTCAATATCCGCTTTAAAGAATACAAGTTACATTTTTATTTCCTATGTTCTTCTTTTGTAATTAGATGTTGTAACTTTTAGCTTTATCGCCACCTACTGGTGTGACATTGGTACTTTTCAGTGTGAATCCAATTCAGAATTCAAACACTGGGTATCCTTTAACAAGATGAGAAGATCAGTTGCCTTGTTCTTTTTACCTGAAGTAATAATAATAATAATAATAATGAATTCCATTTATAATGCACTTTTCATTAATAAAAATCTCAAAGTGCTCAAAGTCATACAATCATAATTCAAACATAATTTTACTGCTAACGAGAAGTAAAAGGGCATGTCTCCCTGTTACTGCTGAATATTTTTACTTCAGACTCTTGTCAAACTTGCTGTTGTGATAAAATCAGAGCTGAAAATAAGAAAACACAAAAATGTTGTGGCATGGGAAGAACAATGGATGATACGATGTGCTGCCTTTTCAGGTTTAACGCAGACGAAGTTGACAGGAAGTGACATTTTGTTTTGATTTTTATCTAGTTATTTAATGTTCATACATTGTAGCACTTTGGGATCTGTTACTGATGTAAAGTGCGTTATAAATAAAAGTTATTATTATTATTATGTATGAGAAAATACAGGTGGTCCCCGACTTACGAGCGAGTTCCGTTACTACGACTATCTCGTAAGACGAAAATTCGTATGTCGAAACATGAAACACGTGTCGCTCGTAAGTCCGGATTTTCGGTCGTAAGTCGGAAAATTTATGCTAGCGCTACTACGAACACTCGTTTTTCAACACAAACGTACATACTAGTTCATAAACATGCTCAGAAACTTGTTTACAAATGGTTAGCTAACACACTTTCATCTAAAAACACATACCAGTGCTGTATTTTCTGTTATGTACAACTTTACTGTTCGTTAGTCAGCTCGTAAGTCCGGAACCTCGTATGTCAATGTGCTCGTAAATCGGGGACTACCTGTAATTAGAAGATCTGGCATTGTCACCAAGCTTGTTGACATGTTTTGGCATGGGTTACAAACATCCAGTGTTTTTTAAAATAATGGGGATTACAGCAAATACATTAAAAATGGTTTAACCATTTTCTCAACTGTTCTCATTTCTGCCTGTAATTTACCCAAGCTTCTTTTTGTCTGATCTCAACGAGTGTCGTGTTTCTGTTTCAGATCACTGAGCTAATCACGAGGTGACACAACCGAGCAGAATCGTTCTGAATTATAAAAACACAAGTCTCTGTGCTGGATTTCCCTTTAAAACTTAAGCCCGTACAAGCTTTAGATTCTCAACACTGAGCATTTTTCTACATATTTAAGGTGAATCTCTTAAAGCCAACATTCAGTTTGTCTTAAAAACACAAAAAAAGGACAAAATTTAGTCAATTTTTCAATATTGCCATAACATTTGGCGTTATTAGTAGCTGAGACTGATTCCCAACGTTTGTTATAAGTTCGCACAGATTGAGGAATATGTTTGTTAAATATTTTGACAATAACTAGTGGAGCTGATTTAGACAGAATGGATTGTAACGAATCCTTTTGATGAAGCTCCGTATGTCAATTTGGAGTCAGTTTCAAGAAGGGAGCCACAGCTAATTTACATAAGCCAACTAAAAAATATATTCACAACATTGTCAATTTAATACAACTTTATTAATAAAGCAGTTTTAAAACAATGAGAACAATTTAAACACAAACAAAATAAATTTAAAGTCAATGTGGAACATACCCCAACATATTGTGGCTATAACGGTAATGTGCTCTCGTTTTCTGGTACGTGTTAAAAGACATTCAGCAGCATTCAGTCTTTCATCTGGCATAAAACATGGCAGGTCAAGTAATACAAAGTCTAAAAAAAAACTTTTTTTTTAGTATGTTTGCTGCTCTTTGAAAATTTATTAGGGGTTTCTGAAAACTGTTTCTCTTTGATGCAAAGGGAAATGTTTTCTTCTGAACCCAGCAGAAACCATACAAGCTTTCATCAGCCTCCATAAAGACAGTACTGTGCAGAAACTGTAACCTGGATGTGAAAGTGCTGTTGCACAGCTGCAGGTCACAGATCATGCTGGTTCACAGAACACAGCCCAACAACTCCCCATTTCATCTCAAAGAGGTCTTCATATTGCTGGATGTTAGACGATGCATGAGATTTATCATCCTGCCTTCTGCTTAACGTTTCTTTCTGTATTTTGTTGCAACAGTTTCTTAAATTAATGCCTTTAGTTGGGATGTTTATGGAAGAACTCAAACGCTGTCAGAGCTGCAGCCTTCTGATTCTGTGGTCTTTTTTGTTTACAGAGGGAAGGACCTGTGGTCTTGATCCTCCTGAGCCCACTTTGAAGGTGCCGGTGGGATTTAATTAATCTGCAGTGTGAAATGACCGGTGCTCTATGGAGACAGGACGATGGCAAAATGGGCGTGGACAAATACAGAAGGGGCGTGAACAAATACAGATCTTGCGAGAGCAAATACATGCCTCGAGGGAGCAAATTACTCTCGTGCGAGCGCAAATCAGCCCTGCGCGCGCAATGGGGATGAGCGCGAGCGTAGAAAAGAGATCCAAGCGCGCGCACGTGCGCTCGGAGGACAACTACATGCTCTCGCGTGCAAAATGTATCTACTGACAGACTCTCCCTCTCGCTCACGGTTCAGACTTTTGGCAGCCAGTGGGAGGATCCAGACCACGACACATGATTGGCTGCAGTCTTCCTGTCCTCTGTGATTGGGTGTAACACTTCCTGAACCTGAAAATGTAAAATACTGTAAATAGATACCTCTGGACTATTGAGAATGAACTTTCTTGTTAAATAAATAGATTTATCTAAATGTACTTCAAGTACATTGTTATAAAATATATTTTGTTGCACTTTATGAAGTACTATTTTTTGCTAAATATAAAATACATTTCAATCAAATATATTTCTAAAAGGAATCTTCATATAAACTTTTTAACTGCACGTTTCATTCAACCTTTATTTATGCATCTCATTGAGCCTCGAGGACTCATTTACAAGAGAGACCTGGCTACAAACAAAGAATGATGACAACAGTGACAACAATAGACAGTTATGAAAGAGGCATACAGATTTTTTTTAACAAATTAAAATAAGATGGCAAAAACAGCTAGATTATAAGGTGAATGTGGAAAAGTAAAAACAGGAACTTTAGAACAATGTGTGTGATCACTGGTCAGTGGAAGTTCTTCTGGACTTCTCATTTGGTTCTGGGCGATGAAAACAAATGGTTGGAACCTCCTTCAGTCTCACACGGCCTGACTGTGTCTTTGTGAAGTGCCCTCTCACAAAATGTGCCTGTAGGGTGATACTAGTTTATTTCCTTGCACATTTCTTTCACAGATAAACATTTTGAGCCCTGATTAAAAATGTTTGTGCAGATTAAAGGTGGTGTGACATGATTTTGTAACTATGCATAAAATTGCCCAACATAAATATCTTTTATCATTCAACTATGTTCGTTTTTGCAAACAAACTTATAAATATATTTAATTTTGATTTAAGATTGATTTTAAACTTCGCACCGTGTTTATTCATGGGAAATCCGATTACACACGAATGCACCATCTGTGACGTAGTGTGAGGCAGAGGGCTCAGGTCTCTTTAATAGCGGACAATTTAAAACCTGACATATTTAGCAATCTATGTGAAGATTTGAGTTATTTGTCTTCAGTTGTGGGAAGCAGAAAATTGTTTGGGTGATGGAACAAGAAACAGCAGGATCTAATTTAGGACTGATGCTGTATCATGAGACTTACCATTCAGCCTGAACTTCAGGTGGAGGGAGGCGGGGGTCCAAGGGTGCAGCTTTGTTGCATCCTTCACAAAGTATTTCATCTTTTGGGTCAAATCAATTTTAAATCAAAATTATATATTTAATATATATATATATATATATATATATATATATATATATATATATATATATATATATAGGTTTGTTTGCAAAAACAAACATAGTTGAACACAAGATACTGTATTTATGTTGAGCCATTTTATGAAAAGTTAAAAAATCATGTACGTAACAAATCTGTCATTAAATAATACAAATACATGTGTGTTGTTATACTGTACAGTATAACATACACTGTGTGTATGTTATACTGTACAGTATATACATGATACACACACACATTGTATTAATATACCGGTACATAATATTTGAACGCTGCAACATTGTCAGATTAGAACTATCAGTTTGTTTTGATTTTAGGTCCCCTGTTACTCTCATGTGAATAAAGCAGTGGGATAATGTCTGTACAGAAAATATTCTATAACACAAGTTCATCTTTTGGGTATTACTACTGTTCTGGAAGTTGGAAATGTCTTAATAATTTAGTTTGAAAATGAAGAAAAAAGAAAACTTCCACAGTTTTGATCTATCTGTATTTTATTTTGAAGGAGAATTTTGAGTTGGCAGTGCATTGTGGGGTAGCAGCAGACAGCAGTTATAGTTATATATTATATATACTGTACTGTAGTTATATATTGAAGCTCTTGGCCCTGACCTCTCTGGATGGTTTTCAGAATCTGTTGGAATCCTGGCAAAACCAATGCAGATATGTTCCTGTCTTTGATATTTTTTTGTACATCTACCTTGTAATGTTTTTGCAACTTTTTCTTTCCTTTTGTTTATTGTAATATATTTGTATCATTGATGTTCATCATTCTTTAGTTTGTAGCAGGTTGCTTTCGTAAATGAGCCCTCGAAGCTCAATAAGATTTACCTGACTAAATAAAGGTTGAATGAATGAATAGTTAGGAAAACGTTTTTGCAGAGAGAAAGCCTGTCTGTTAATGTATAAATTTCACCTCTTGAGTCTTTTCTTTCACCTCCAAAAGCAATGGCTGTAAGTTCGCCATCTTATTTTAATTTGTTAAAAAAAATCTGTATGCCTCTTTTAACTGTCTATTGTTGTCACTGTTGTCATCATTCTTTGTTTGTAGCCAGGTCTCTCTTGTAAATGAGTCCTCGAGGCTCAATGAGATGCATAAATAAAGGTTGAATGAAACGTGCAGTTAAAAATTTTACATGAAGATTCCTTTTAGAAATATATTTGATTGAAATGTATTTTATATTTAGCAAAAAATAGTACTTCATAAAGTGCAACAAAATATATTTTATAACAATGTACTTGAAGTACATTTAGATAAATCTATTTATTTAACAAGAAAGTTCATTCTCAATAGTCCAGAGGTATCTATTTACAGTATTTTACATTTTCAGGTTCAGGAAGTGTTACACCCAATCACAGAGGACAGGAAGACTGCAGCCAATCATGTGTCGTGGTCTGGATCCTCCCACTGGCTGCCAAAAGTCTGAACCGTGAGCGAGAGGGAGAGTCTGTCAGTAGATACATTTTGCACGCGAGAGCATGTAGTTGTCCTCCGAGCGCACGTGCGCGCGCTTGGATCTCTTTTCTACGCTCGCGCTCATCCCCATTGCGCGCGCAGGGCTGATTTGCGCTCGCACGAGAGTAATTTGCTCCCTCGAGGCATGTATTTGCTCTCGCAAGATCTGTATTTGTTCACGCCCCTTCTGTATTTGTCCACGCCCATTTTGCCATCGTCCTGTCTCCATAGTGCTCCTTTTAACATTCGAGTTGGCGGATGCTCAAGCGGAGCGAGCATCCTTCCTTTGTGAGGAAGGGGCCGCTGCGTTTGGCTGCACTTTAAACAGATACAGTGCGATTAGAAGCAAGCTGTGCAACCGTTGTTCAGTGGGTCGAGTGGGCACGGAGCAGGTTTTACATATCAAAGGCAAACAGCAGGAAGCGAGCGAACATCGTTCACAGCGATCTCGACTCTGTACGTCATGACATCAAGATTCAGAGGAGATGGTTGGAGAAGAAGTGGAATACGAGCGAGACAAATTTATGGAGCCTTTCTGGTTTATCACCAAATTAAGAGTTGGTCTTTATCTTGTTTAAACACCTTGACCATACTGTATGTCCTGACAACACTGATGTGTGTGTGCATTACAACGTTTCTCCTCACAGCCAGGACGAGACTGTTACTCAAGAAAAGTGTCAAAACCGTCACTTTTTTAACTTTTTATTGTTACGGACTCGGTGTTTGCTGCTTACAGTTTTAACTTTACAAGTCTGAAGAACAAATTGCCTCTAAGATGTCAACTTTTCTATTTGGATACAATATGGTAAAATTATGGCTCCTTTCTATCAGAGTTGTTCTGGGGCAGCACGGTGGCTCAGTGGGTAGAGCTTTTGCCTCTCAGTGAGAAGATCGCCAGGTCAAATCCCAGCCGGGGACCATTCCGGGTGTTCTCTCCATGCGTGGGTTTTCTCCAGGTTTCTTCCCATACACCAAAAACATGCATGTTAGGCTGATTGGTGACTAAACTGTCCCTAGGTGAGCGTGAGAGAGTGAATGGTTGTTTGTTTCTATATGTCCCTGTGTTGGACTGGAGACCTGTCCAGGGTGTCCCCCGCCTCTTACACAGTGACTGCTGGACATGGGCACCAGTGACCTCCGCGACCTGAAAAGGAAGAAGCAGGTAAAAGCTAATGGATGGATCAATGGATGGATGGAGTTGTTCTGTAAATGAAATAAAGTCTAAAGTAAGACTGGGAAAAATAAATGGTGGATAAAAAAATTAGCTTGTGTAGGGGTTCAGGGGTGATCAGTTTTACTGATTTACCTGTCCACCAGATGTAAAATGAGCAGATTTTATACTGACACAAATTATCATCAATAATTCACGGGTTCTCTCTTTTTCATGGATTAAACAATAAATCTGTGACCAGCTGATAAGATGTAAATCACAATGAAGCGTTAACTTATGTTGGTTCAGCAGAACTGAACCATTTATTAACAAATCATAAATTTAACATCATAGCATATGTACAACTTGAGTGATCGATCAGTTTCCTATAAATTAACTTCAGCACATGAATTACGTGTCCGTAATTTCTAGGAACAACAGACCAAGTTATGGGTCTTATAATAACTTATATCTGCAGGAATTTAGCTTAAATTCTGGCAAGGATGGATAAGAGAAAGTTTAGGAGGAGTAAGAAAGATGGAAGAAGTACAGGAGGTGTAGTTATCTTGAAGTTAGTTTAACCAGAAAACATGGCAGCCCTTCGAGAGGCGTCCGCTAGTGAACCTAGACTTTTTACCTTTGCGCAGATTCTCCATCCAAAGCTTCGGTAAAGTAGGGCCAACCTTAAACGTGCACAGATCGTCCATCCGGCTACGTTTTTTGCAGGCTTCAACGTGTTTGCTTTTCAACGTCTCCTGAGGTCCGCATCGACCGACCCGAGGTAGTGGCTACTAGTTTGGTTTTCAAGATAAAATATTCCTCGAAGGAATTTCATTCAAAGTGGGAGCTTAGAAGCTCGAGGCGGACTTTATAGCTGACATGCTAAAAGTTCTTAGCTGATGATGAGGTCCTTGACTCAATTACCAGCGTTCAAGCAGCTTTTAGGAGAACACCACAGTTCATCTCTAAGCTTCCAAACCCGACACTGTGCTAATCTGTGCTAAACCAATCTCTCTATAATGGAGTCTATGATCTTTGTGAACTCTAGGATCTACAGAGATCCTTTGACTGAACACCTTTTGAATAGTCAATTCTTGGAAATCACAGTCTAGTTTCTTAGAATGTAAATTTTAAGCAAAAATACTCTTCAGATTTGTTCACCGTGCGTGCAACCAACAGAAACCACAAGTTTCTCACAACAGGTGCTTATTTACTCTTTTCTTTTTTACTATTGCAAAAAATAAAATAAATTCAGCTCAACAAAAGTTTAAAAGCAAATAAACACTCCTTATAACGGCTAATCTCAGCTGCGTTATGATTTAGGACTGTTGCCTGTTTCATGGGTTTAATTAAAAATGGTTGAAATGAAGACTTCTGGTGAAGTAACAAAGTTCTTCAGCTGAAATCCCTCTAAAGCCCCTCTAATGCACATATGTCACGTCAAATCTGGCCCTCGTTGACATCTTATCTGTCCCCAAAGATGATATTTTAAAAGTGAAATACTATTTTCACTTGAAAATGTTCAGTAATATTTAATTATGATGTCAAAAGTGCAACAGAGAACATCAAATGAGACTAACCAAACTATTTTTGAGGAACCTGCAACCAAGAAAACATGTTGGGTATCTGACAAGTTCATGTAGATTCTGAAACTGCTCCTTAGTTTGGAAAATGTTTTAATTTTGGCCCCGTTAAGTGAGTTTGACAGCCCTGCTCTAATGAAGCTGAAGCTTCGGGTACAGAGACATGGTCATCCGTTCATCTATTTTCTTTATCTGCTTTACTGTGCAGGGTCATGGGGAAGTGGATACTGACTCCAGCAGTCACTGTGCAAGAAACACAGACACATCTTGGATAGATAACTTTGCTAATTGGCTTATTATGTATATGAATGTTTCTGTTCAGTGCCCTGAGACAACTTCTGTTGTGACTTGGCGCTTTATAAATGAACTGAATTGAATCTCTTCACAGGGACACATCGAGACAAATAACCATTCACACTCACCTAGGGACATTTAGAGTTACCATTTAACCTGACATGCATGTTTTTGGTCGGTGGGAGGAAAGTGGAGTACCCAGATATTCATTGTTTGACCTCCACTCCTACCTCATTCCTCTTGACTACCGGTAGGAACAACTTGTTTTTCTAATGATGTACCACATTCTGAGGGCGATGTTGCTGTCAGGTAGCTGAAGACAATCACTCTTACTGCAACAAGTTAAAAAACACAAGAGTTATTGCCCCAACACTGCATCATTAAGAACCTGTATTTTGTTCTAGGCCTTAAAGCAGTTTTGCCTAATTAAATCCTTCTGTTGCAATAAACGATCTTATTAATAACACCTGTCGGCCAGGTGTTACCGGAGGACAAAAAGCAATCAGACAATCTAAATGACCAACGGGTCAATCAGTACTTTCTTAATAATTTCACAACCTCATCCTAATTGCCTCCCGATAAATTAGCTTCATGTATAACCCAACGACACCCATCACCTCTGAATTGATGATGATCTTCTCCATCCGGCGGTGCAGCTATGCAGCGATGACCATGAGGGTGTGACAACCGGGATTATTATTTCCCGTGAAGCCCTCGAGGAGCTACATGCTGTCTGGGTGGGCCGAGCCGGGCCACGCTCGGAGGACACAGAACAAATACAATTTAAGCCTGAAGAAATTTTCCCCAGAGAACCCAATAATGTCTGCAGGGAGGACGGGGGGATGAGGGTCATTTTGTTCCTTCTAATGGAGCGACACGTCGACAGCGGTCTCTTTTTATTCTCGTAGCTTTCATTCACTGCCCACATCAATGTCACTGTTCT
>JBBPBX010017512.1:33112-46755 GCA_038048925.1 Garcialebias charrua
CACGTTAGAGGAAAGAAGATTAATAACCCCTGGAAAGAGACCATGATTAAAAAGTAGGACTTTTCATTTTCTGCAGATAGATTTCAAATAATAGCTTCAAAAAAAGTTCACAATTCAGTTTATATAGCACCAAGTCACAACAGAAGTTGTCTCAGGGCATTAAACACAAACATTCATATACTTTATAAAAAACAATTAGTAAATATTTAAATCAAGACACTTAAAACTCTTTACAACACAATCTGTGCCTCATTCACACAGCAGTCTATTATCTATACAAAGATTATCCAGCGCTTTATCACATTCATACACCAACGGGACAAACATCGGAGGCAATGAGGGGTTCAGTGTCTTACCCAGGGACACTTGAGCCTGTGACTGTTGGTGGAATCGAACCCCCAACTCTTGCATTGGAAGACAACGGCTCTAACCACTCAGCCACAGCCGCCCTAGTAAAAGTTCTCGAGGAAACTAACAGATTGTGTTGAATCTTCACTTCATCACAGTCTCCCATCATGAGCAAGCACAAAGACGACAGTGGGAAGGAAAAACACCCTTTAAACAGGAAGAAACCTCCAGCAGGACCAGGCTAAGGACGAGCGGCCATCTGCTTCGATCAGCTGGGGGTTGAGAGGACAGGAAGTAGAAACAAACAAACATAAAATGATGGGTCCAGGGGAACTTTCTATTGGAGGAAAGGCAACAAAAGCATGTTTAGGCTAGAAATTAGGGATGATCCGATCCACTTTTTCTTGCTTCTGATCCGATCCGATACTTAAAACTGGATATCTGCCGATACCGATCCAGTTCCGATATCATCATCATCATCATTGATCTTATATGAGGCTGTAATAATCTCCTCTCAAGTTCAATGTGTACACATATATGCATGCATATCCAAAAAGGCAACTTGAGGTAGGTTTTATTAATGTTGGATAAGTTTCAAAGTTATGATTAAATTCTGCTAACACAAAACGTGTTTTATTTTATTCCTAGCTCTAAAGTGAATATTAAAGTGATTAATTCAAGTGATTGTTTGTTAAAAGTTATTTTATATATTCTTTTAAATAATGGGGTGATATAATTTTTTTTCTTCTTTCTGCACTCTTTTCATTCAATGTTTTCTTTTTGATGAATTTGTTTTCTTTTGTCTCTTTTAAATGAACGAATAAATGAATTAAATAAAAATATTAAATAGCTTTACATCTGCTAAGTTCATGGCATAAACCAACACAGACATGTTCCTGTTTTTAGTATTTTACATCGCTGTTTATGTGGTTTTATTTATACAGATTTCTTGTAATTTTTAATTAATATGCTTTTTTATAATTGTCTACTGTTGTACTGATAAATATCTCCTGGAGGATAAACTATATCTTGGACTGCGGTCAAGTTAGTTTTACGTTGGACATTCAAGCTCCGTGGCCCCTCCACCCACGTCTCCATCTCGGTGGAGGGGCAGGTGGAGAGCAGCTGCCCGAAATCAGAGCGCCCACCCCGGATTGAAAAAGAAAAACACATCGCTGAAGCCACGGAGCTCGAATGTCCAACGTAAAACTAACTTGACCGCGGTTTAATATGGCGCTATGGCTCTGCAGACTTTGAACGTTGCTGTCTTGCAGTGTTTAGTGTAAAATACTTCCACACAGCGGACATGTTACGATGAAAAGTTGGCTAGCTGCTAGCTAAGATGCTACTCACCAAAACGAGCCAAACTGAGTACTCACTCAGTCCTCACGCTGTAGCTGGCTGCAAACTATGAAATGGATCTCCTGAATTTGAGGCGGGTCTTATTACTGTACTCTGGGTTCATGAGACACGCATCCGTTCAGGAAATACATTCCATAGCTTGAAGCCAACGTGCATCATGGATCGGAAAATATCGGCAGGTTGTATCAAAAATCCGATACGTAAATTATGCTGGTATCGGAAGCCGATACCGATACCGGATTGGATCTCGGCCCCATCCCTACTAGAAATAATTACAAATACAAACAGGTAGTGAAGGGATGGGATGTAGAGCAAATAAAGACAACAGCAGAGTGAGGAAATGTGGTCAGTTTGTTCTCCAGCAGTCTAAGCCTATAGCAGTATAACTAAGGGATAGCTCAGGAAACCCAAACCAACACTAACTATAAGACATATCAAAAGGAAAAACTTAAGCCTAATTTTAAAAGTGGACAATGTGTCAGCCTCACAGACAGAAACTGGAAGTTGGTTCCACAAGAGAGGAGCCAGAGAACTGAAAAATCTTCCTCTCATTCTGCTTATGGAATAGGAACCATAAGTAAACCTGCAGTCTGGGAGCAAAGTGCTCAGTTAGGAAAGTATGGAACAATAAGATCTGTAATATAAGATGGAGCTAGGTTGTTGAGAGCTTTGTAGGTTAGAAGCGAGATTTTTAAATTATATTTTGAGTTTGACATGGAGCCAGTGGAGAGAAGTGGATGACAATGGGAGAGTGATCAAGTGAAAATTCAAAGCAATCTATTGGCTCCTTAGATAACATTATTAACTGACTTTATATGGATGAGTGTTTCTGTTCAGAGCCCTGAGATGACTTTTGTTGTGATCTGGCACTATATAAATAGAGTGAATTTAACCGAAGTTAATTGAATTGAGAAGCTAAAACTGGAGAGTTATGATTTCTCCTACCAACTCTCATTAAAACGCTAGCAGCTGCATTTTGGATTAACTGAAAACTTTTTAAAGAAGTTTGTGAACACCCAGATATCAATCAGTTGCAATAATCCAGTCTAGATGTGACAAATGCATGAACCAGTTTTTCTGTATCATAACTTTATGATACGACACAAGTGGAGGAAAGCAGTTTTGGTAACTTTTTAATTTGGGGGTCAAAAGTCATATCCTGATCAAAAATAACACCAAGGTTTTTAGTTTTAGAGCTGGCGGCCAAATGAATGCCCTCCAGAGTAAATGAAAGGCTGCAAAGTTTATTCTACCTGTATAAATAAAGGGTACCGGTAAATAAATAAAATTAAAATAAATTTTAAGATGCTCAGGTCCAAAAACCACAACATCTGTCTTTTCTGAGTTTAAAAGCAGAACATTCAAAGTCAAAGTCAAAGTCAACTTTATTGTCAGAACTGCAATATATACAGGACATACACAGGATTGAAATTGCGTTTCTCTCAGTCCCTCGGTGCAACAGTAAACATCTAAACACTAAACCATCCATTAAGATTAACATTAAGGGTCATCCAGGTTTTTATGTCTTTAACAAATGCTTGTAATCTAAGTAACTGTTTGATTTAATTGGGTTTCATAGATAAATATAACTGGGTGTCATCGGCATAACAATGAACATTTAGCCCATGCTGTTTAAGAACATTACCTAATGGAAGCATTTATAAAGTAAAGAGCATTGGTCCAAGCACTGAACCCTGAGGAACTCCATGACTAACTTTGGTGTTTGATGAAAATTGATTATTTACAAACTGGAATCTTATCAAATAAATATGATAACATTTTAGAGCCATTCCTGTAATTCCAACATCATATTCAAGCCTCAGCAAGTAGAATATTGTGATCAACTGTATCAAATGCAGCACTGAGGTCTAACAGGACCAGAATAGACACCTGTCCATTGTCAGAGGCCATGAGAATATAATTAGTAACTTTCACCAGTGCAGATTCAGTACTTCACTTGTTTCTGTTGAAAATAAAGACTTGAAAAGTGGAAAAACAAGTGATGGAGACGGGTGTTCGAGCCTCTGACACCAGCGTTTGAATCTCTGCGATCATATTTCATCAAAGCACAAGCCTGCATGTGACAAGTACAATTTCACAGAAGAGGCAGCTCCAGACAAGCGATTTCTTCATGGGGGGGGGAGAAGTGCTTAACAGGCACACTGTAGCCAACAGACCACAACCATAAAATAACAGAAAGAAATAATAAAAAACAGAAGGAGAAAAAAGAGAATAAATGAATAAATGAAGCGTGAAAAGAAGCCATCACTCCTGTTTACAGGGCTCAGACTCCAGGTTCTTTTATTTACGAGTCCACCGTAATATAATGATGATGAAGCGGCGCATGAATTCATCACTGACAGGAAGTGCACGCCGTTTGTTTTGCCAAACAAACAGAAGTCAAACGCGTAGCCGAAGGCCACACGCGGTCTGTTGTCAGGCGCTTCATATTTACTCATTTATTCCTGTGTGCTTGTGCGTGAGGAGTTAACGGTGTCATCACTTTACTGAGCGCAGCCTAATTGTGGTTTTATAACAATTTCATGATGCTGCAGGCCTGAACTTTAATTAATCAACACGCCTCCAACAGTCGCAGCTCATACACACACACACACACAAACACCCACACACACACACACACAAACATCCGTTGACAAATACCCACAAATATTTTAAAAAACTACATTAGTTTTACAACTTTTTCCGTTGACTAATTTTTATTTGTATAAATATTTTATTTCTTGAACTGAGTGAAATATGATGGAGAAGATGAAAGCGTTCAGTTTATGACTCGAGGTCATCTTTTTGTCTTCACAGATAAAACGTCCAACATTTATCGTCCGTGCGGAATCATTTTTACGTGTAAACGCATGCTGTTCCTTTAGGGAAAGCATGTCTGTGTATGTTTGTGTGTATTTTATTTTTATTTATTTATTTATTTATTTGTTCATTTTACATTTTGTAAAGAGAAAACATTTTTACATTATAGCAATAAAATGAAAAAGAAAAAACATAAAATGAAAGGAGACAGGGAGAAGAAAAAAATCTTATTTTACCTGCCCCTTTTTTCTATAACAATAACAAAAAAAGCGAGATTAATAAAAATAACTCAATCAAGTATACAAATTTCCAAGCAACTCAACCAATGATACAAAATTTAAGCAATTTACATGATTTGAATACACATTTAAATTTTTAGTACAATTTGAATATTTAGTATTTAATTAACATATTAGCTTTAATCATTTTTTTAAAGACTATAAGTGAGTTAGTAATTTTAATTTAATTTTCTAAACTATTCCACAAGTCAACACCTTGTATTGCACACCGCCCTTTCAGACTTGTTCTGTATTTTGGCTTTGTAAAAATCTCCATTCCTTTCAGGTTGTAACGGCTCGTTCTTTTTACAAAATTTACTTGAACATTTAGAGTGTATGTTTGTGTGTATGTTTAATCCGTAGTAAATGTTACTGTATTCTGAATGTTAGCATTATGTTGTTTCAGCTCCATGACCTTGTCGTATTTACATACTGTACGTCCAGTCGAGGCACAGACGAGGCCAGCCGCAGAGCTTGATGCTGACATGTGCAACTGGAAACAGGTCAGTGGTTTACATTTTATTTTTATCTTAACAGATGCCTTAAAACTTTTATTTTTTATTTGTATGGCCCCAAGCAGGAGGACCCATAGACCCAAAATGTCTTTGTCTCTGCAGCACACCAGAGGTCAGGCGTCTCTTTGACTGTGTGCTGCTGTGATAAATAAAGTATTGATTTCTCCTCCTGAGGACGGTGAGCTTTAGGTTTGCACTAAAGTTATCTCTGAGCTTTAAGAGGAGCTCAAATCTTCCAGTATCGCCTGACACCTGCTGGGACAAGCACTTTTTTCTTGCGTCTCTGGGGCTCCGTGTCGTTGTTGAAGGTCATGGGTCAGGTTCTGACTGTGAGACACGTATCGATCAGTCCTCGGATCTTTAGCCTGGTTAAGCAGAGCAATAAGCGAGTGCCTCCAGAGGACACTTGTGGCTTAAAGTCCATGACCCACCATGTTTTCAAATTGCATCGCCATTAATATTTATTAGTTTATTTAAAAATAATACAGGAGCGTTTATTTATATTGTAGAGAAATAATGCAAAATGTGTTATTTCATGATTTATAGCAGATTTTAGCAGAAGCTCCGGGAAGATCTGCCCCTCTCCAAATATGGGCATTCACATCACTAAAGATTCCGCCTTGGAGTTACAGGCGGAGTTTTAATAAGCCTTCATCAACTTCCATGACCGCTGCTCTAGAGAGGAAAAAAAAAAGAGAAGCGGTTGCTCACTGATGTCTGTCATATTCTGAGCAGCATCCACGTAGACATACTAGTTTAATTCGCTTGATCGCGACAAATTCATTCATTTCCGCATCGGCTTTTTAATCTCTCCCCTGACCAGACAGGTCGGGAGTAGAAAGGCAGCCGCGGCGCGGAGCTCTGTCGGTCTGGATGTACCATCGCGCGCGGGCTTCCCCGTGCTCTCTGTGCTTCCCCGTGCTCCAGCAACAAGGCTGGACAGAACCGAGCCCCAGCACGAACTTCAAAGCTGACCCGCAGCGGAACGGGGAGCCAGGGAGAAGCCGCGCGGCTCGCTCCTCTCTGGGCAGAGGAGAGGAGAGCAGCCAGCAACAGTCGCAGCGGTGTTATATCTTATTAAAAAGGTCTATAAAATAAATAATAAATAAAAGCAGACCACTGGTCCAGTTGTACACAAAAATGCACCAGGAAATATGCAGTTTTACTCTCACTCTCATAAACCTCCATGGAAACTCACTCCTACCTTCTGCCTTGCTTTCTGGGTGGAGATCAATGTAACGAAAGGCATGACCCTTCGGGACTTTTCGGCCAGGTTTCCGGATTCATTCGGGAGTGGGTTGTTTTTTTTTTTTTTTTTTAACCCTCGCCTGGCCCAAATGCAAAAATGAAAATAAAATTCATAAAATACTACAGTAATTCTCCAATATGGTGAATTGTTACTGTCACGGTGGGTGTTGTCCTTTAAAGGATCCAATAAAACGACAGCCACACACACGGCTCATCTGTAAAAAAAAAAATGCAGGTAAAACTAAAATCAATGCAACAGTTATTTATTATTTTCTTAGCTTGTTCGCAGACGTTTTTTTGTTGTTGTTGTAAGACAAGACAAAACTATAAAAACTGCTTTTTCTACTAAAATATAGCCTGAGAACTGAATGATTGAGTGAACTAAGCTGAAAGAGGCAAAACACAAGCTGAAAGACAAAAAAAAGCGGAATACTAGCCAAGAGGAGCAAAACACCATTCAAAAGCTACATGTAGCAAAATGAGAGCATAAAGCCAAAAGTAACAAAAATAAAATGCGGTGTAAACACTGACGGACTTTTCTGAAAACTTCTGATGAAGCTAAAACTGACACGTTACAGCTAAAATAAGCTAAACACTAAATGCTGAAAGTTGCAAAATTGACTTAAAAACTAAAGTAGCAAAAGTCTAACTAGCAGAACACTATAGCTGAAAACTAAAATAACCAAAATGCTACCTAAAACAGTCAAAATCAGCAAAATGTGAGTTAAAAGGTAAATGCAGCAAGATAGTAGCTAGAATCTAAAAGTAGCAGAGCACTAGATAAAAACTAAAAGAACTCAAATGCTAGCTTAAAGCCAAAAGTAGCAAAATGCTTTCTAAAAGCTAAAAGTGACCAAATGCTAGTAAAAATCTAAAGGCAGCAAAATGGTATTTAAATGTTTAAAGTAACAAAATGACTACTAAAGCAGCAAAAAGTTTGCTAAAAGTTAAAAGTAGCTGAAGCTAGTTAGAATCTAAATGTACCAAAATGTAGCCAAAGACGCTATAAGTAGCAACATACCAGCTAAAAGCAGCAAAATGTTTGCCAAAAGCTAAAAGTAACAGAACAGTAGCAAATAAAATAAAATAAATTACAGCCAATACTGTGTCAAAGTATTTCTATGAAGAAAATATTTGTAAATACAGTTAAATATTTTGAAAAGTATAAAATTTACAGGAGCCAAAAGTCACAGCCTGCATCTCCTGAATGAGCCGAATGTTTTAAGTTATGAACGGCAGACCAATGTAATACGTGTCAGGTTCCAAAAAAACTTCAGAAAAACAAAACGATAAAAATGCTGCACAACGTTCGCCTTTTTTCCCTCTAATTCCCACAGTTACGCTTCAGCGCTGCAGATGGGACATTAACTATCAGCAGTTTAGATCAGCAGCATGCAATACTCAGACACAGATACATACATTTAAAATTTGATATTGCAGTAAAGAGTGGGCAGAGGAGAGCGAACAATACGATCTCCTTACACACAAACGCAGTGTGTGTGTGTTTATCTGCCACTGCTGCAGGGAAAAGATGCTCTCATGTTGCCGTGGAGATGCTAGTGGAGAGAAGTGGTCTGTTTTTGATTGACAGCTGCTGTGTTTATGTGTCTCCAGATGCGTGTGTTTCAGTAAGTTGGTTTCCCTTTCAGACACCACAAGTGGCCTAATTAGCATTCACAGTTGGAGCAGCGAAGCACAAAGACGCAGCTTATTGTGTGTTCACAATCCAGCTCGACATCAAAACATCCACAAATCAATGCGATGGAAAAGGATAGAAAATTTATTTTCTGTTTTTAAACAGAGATTTTTTGAGGTTCTTTATCCACCTTATTCCTGGGGGTGTCACTGTAGAAGCAATTATGTGTCTTACTTCCGTTTGACCCCGGAAGTAGAATTTCTGCATTGGCTCCTCGTTGTTTACTTGCTAATCTGCGCGCGTCATTGAAGTTCTGTTAAAGTTCTGTTTTCTGTTATTTCGAGCTAATATTGTCACGAAGATGTCCTTGTGGAGCTCGGGTACCTGTTGCGCTGTTCGTGGCTGTACGAATAATCAGACGAAGCTGAATTTGTGGCTGCAACTAGTGTGTGTTGAACATGCTCCGAAAACAAAAACCTGCATCCTTCTTTGTGGCTGGGCTACGAGAAACCACCTGAAAAAAGACTCTGTATCCTCCAGAGGATCAGGTATGATTTAAGAGACAGCTTTTAGTGTTATGATTTTATGTAGTCAGTGATTAAATGATACTAATATTTTCGTTCATAACTGGCAAATAAACACACGCACCTATGCTGTGTGCGTTTATTTATATATATAATATAGGTGTGTGTGTGTGTGTTTATTTATATATATATATATATATATATATATATATATATATATATATATATATATATATATATATATATATATATATATATATATATAGGTGTGTGTGTGTGTGTTTATTTACATATATATAATCTAGGTGTGTGTGTTCATAAATGAACCCTAATGTTTGTATACTGTACTTTTACTTTCAGATGGGCTTGACGAGAGTGTGGAGCTGTAAACACCACCACAGTCACATGCAGCATGACTGTTGGAATGTGGATTGACATAATGTCAGAACAAACCAACGACCTTATTCTATGGTTGCCCCGTGAAACAATTAAAGCAACATGTTTTGCAGAAAGCTAAAAACTTGGACTCCAGAAGTGAATCATACATGCAAATAACACTGTGAAATATTTATTGGCTGTTTCTCCCTCTGGAATAATCATGTTTATTTCAGATGCTTATGGTGGTAAATGCAGTGACAGGTATATAACACAGAACTCTGGGTTTCTGGACTATCTGCGTGCTGGAGATGAGGTGATGGGTGATCGTGGTTTCACAGTGAGGGACCTGCTGCAAGAGCTATGGTGTCAATGTAATCGTTCCAGCATTCACACGCAAAGGATGCCAGCTTATTTCAAGTGAGAAGACATTAAATGTAAACATTTTTCTCAAACATGTACAGTACTGGTGTACTTGCTGTAAACGTAACACAACTCTTAACATGTTTTTTTAAAGGATGCAATGTTAACTATATTACATTAGAAAAGTATTTGCTAAAATGATTCATTTGTTATGTACAATAGTTGCAAGGTTAGTTTTTTGTGTGCACTATATCAGTTAATTTTGGATTAAACTACTGTTTCTATCTAAATGTCACTTTTTTCATTATCAGGTTTTTAAAGATAGTTTCCTGTCTATTTCATTATTTGTTTTCATTTACTGTATTTTATTAAAAGTTCTCAAGGTGCTTCATTTGTGAATCAGTAAAGTCTTTGTCAAAAGAAATGTCAAGCTCCAGGTGCTCAGTTGGTGTCCAGATAAACATCTTGCAGCTCAAAAGTCCAAGACACATCATTGTTAGCTGGACCTGGAGATGTGGATTTTTAATGCTTAGACTGGACTCTGTGTTTGCCTTAAGGTAAATAAGATTGTGTCCCACCTCTCTTAACATAACAGGACCAACCTTTTTAATGTGAAGATACTGATAAGCTTCAGAGCTTTTCAGATTGCTCATCGCTTCGCCAAAAGTAGCTAAGTATGCTAGTAGCTAAATATGCTAGTGTACGTTATTTTCGGCCACTTCTTCAAGTCGTCCACCCACCCCTCAATAGCTGTAGGTAGCGGTAAAACAATATCTCCACATTTGAGTTGTGATCGTTTGCGTTCCCACATATTTTATGACCTAAAACCTCTCACGAAAACCGGTTAGCGCGTTGCTAAAAGTGCCGGTTCTGACTTTCGGCGGAAGTCGTACACATAATTCGCGCAAGGCATCATGGGGGCTAGGAATAAGGTGGATTGTTCAGGTCTTCTTTAACACTCTCATTTTGGAGCAGGTGTTCACACGACGCCGGCGAGTTTGACTTCCAGGACAGTGCAAGAGAGTCAGCGAGGTGTAGCCCTAATGAGCCTCTATGTCCTGTCGTGCTATTAAGTATTCATGACGCAGATATTTTTAACTGAGAAGACCTGTCAAGTTTCTGATTTAAAAATAAGGGAAATTTTCTGCCGGGTACTCCGAGCCATCCCACTACCCAACCAAAGTCCAGGACCCCTTACATTTTAAGACAGGTTTACAAGAAATCTAAAATAACTACCTATCAGCCACTTACAAACCAGTTATGTTTGTGTGTCTATCTAACATTCAAACCTATTTTGTGAAAAGGATTAGTTGCTATAATTTAAAGGGAATGGAAATGTTTGTTAAACCTAAGTTTAGAACCAGTTTAAAGGGTAGGTCTACTGCAATAAGAGGAATTGATCTTTGGAATGGACTAGAGGACAATGTAAAAAATGTGAAGTCCATACTAATATTTAAGAAAATGATTAAAACTATTTTGTTGAAGAGTTACATTTAAGTTGATTCTAATTTAACAAATTATATTAGATATTTTGATGTGACTGTATATCTCTGATGAGACTGTATTATTTTGTATTACAAATAAGTATATTTATGTTTGAATTGATAGTTTGAATTGATTGTTTGATAAGGAGCAGATATGATAAGAAATGTTTTCTTCTTCTGCTTCCTTTCATTTTATGTTTTGTTTAATTTTTCTTTAAAAAAATTGTCATTGTTTTTAATATGAAATGAATAAAATTATACAATACAATACAATACAATGTGATCACAATCTGATAGGCCTACCTTTGTGCTTGACGGATTTTTCATGCTGACGGACATCGTTCCTTTCCCCATGAGAGACACTAAAGTCGCAGTTACAAATCTTACAAAACGCGTAATTGTGCCTCACCCTTAGCTTGGCCCTCGCCTTCCTGCACAGCTCCGCTCAATTCTGAAGCGAAGTGAAGGACAAGGGTCTGGTTTTAACCAGGCTACCCCACCCTACTCTTCTTTTAGGAAAAGTAAATTCGCTGTCCCATTTTTCAAGATATTTACTCGAAGTCTTAACTTTTTTGGCAGGGATGCCTTCTCTCTCGTTACATTCATCCATTTCTGATGTGTTTTTCCGGGTTCCGCTGCCAGCACTAACATCGCAAGAACTGCCACCAAGGCTACTGCAGGTGGCAGTTCTCGCGAGGCTAGTGACATAATTCAGAGGCACTGGAATGTTTTTTTTTTAAATAATATACGGGAACTTTCCGGGAAAATAATAATCCGGGATGACGACGGGAAAGAGGGGTAAAATCCGGTAGTTTCCCGGCCAAAACGGGAGACTTGACAGATATGGGAGACATGAGCACCAGGCCGTTACAGCCGAAACACAGCAGCCGACACTCTGACACCGGTGGAGTCACCAAACTGCCCAGGTTCAAGCGGGCCGAGGAGGCGACGGCGCCACTTTGAGCCCATCTCAGTTCTTAAACTGTGGACTGGAGCCGTCATGCGAAGCAGCATGAGTGTTTT
Source organism: Garcialebias charrua (assembly GCA_038048925.1). Taxonomy (NCBI): domain Eukaryota; kingdom Metazoa; phylum Chordata; class Actinopteri; order Cyprinodontiformes; family Rivulidae; genus Garcialebias; species Garcialebias charrua. Next base: position 45,089 of record JBBPBX010017512.1, read on the forward strand.
CTAAACTAGATGCGCTGCTTCATGTTTTCATCATATATATAAAAATAAAATAAAACATGACGTAACTTATCTGAACACAAACACAGGATAAAACAACAATAAAGTTCTTCTTCTTCTTCTTCTTTCGGCTTTTCCCTTTTCAGGGGTCGCCACAGTGAGTCATCCTCCTCCACCTCACTCTGTCCTCTGCATCCTCTGTCCTCACTCCAACTACCTTCATGTCCTCTCTAACTGCATCCATATATCTCCTCTTTGGCCTTCCTCTTTGTCTTTTTCCTGGCAGCTGCATTTCTAACATCCTTCTACCAATATACCCACTGTCCCTCCTCTGGACATGTCCAAACCATCTCAGTCTGGCCTCCCTAACTTTATCTCCCAGTTGTTCAACATGTGCTGTACCTCTGATGATCTCATTCCTGATCTTATCCATCCTTGTCACTCCTAAGGAGAACCTCAGCATCTTCATTTCTGCTACTTCCAGTTCTTTCTCCTGTCTTTTTGTCCATGTCTCTGTCTCCAGACCATACAACATAGCTGGTCTCACCACTGTCTTGTAAACTTTTCCTTTGACCTTTGCTGACACCTTTTTGTCACAAATCACTCCTGAAACTTTTCTCCATCCACTCCATCCTGCCTGGACTCTCTTTTTCACCTCTTTACCACATTCCCCATTTTCCTGGACAGTGGACCCCAAGTACTTGAAGTCCTGCACCTTTGTGACCTCTGCTCCTTGTAGCCTCACTGTTCCACCGCCTCCCTCTCATTCACACACATGTACTCTGTCTTACTACGGCTGACTTTCATTCCTCTTCTTTCAAGTGCATACCTCCACCTCTCCAAGTTCTCTTCCACCTGTTCCCTGTTCTCACCACAGATCACAATGTCATCTGCAAACATCATAGTCCATGGGGATTCCTGCCTGACCTCATCTGTTAGTCGGTCCATCACCAGAGCAAACAAGAAGGGGCTCAGAGCCGATCCTTGATGCAATCCCACCTCCACCTTGAAGCTATCTGTCACTCCTACAGCACATCTCACCACTGTCCTGCTGTCCTCATACATGTCCTGTACCAGTCTAACATACTTTTCTGCCACTCCAGATTTCCTCATGCAATACCACACCTCCTCTCTTGGCACCCTGTCATATGCTTTTTCTAAATCCACAAACACACAATGGAGTTCTTTCTGACCCTCTCTGTACTTCTCTATCAACATCCTCAAAGCAAAGATGGCATCTGTGGTGCTCTTTCTTGGCATGAAACCATACTGCTGCTCACAGATAGTCACCTCTTGTCTAAGTCTTCCTTCCACAACTCTCTCCCAGATCTTCATCGTGTGGCTCATCAACTTAATTCCCCTGTAGTTGCTACAACTCTGTACACCACCCTTGTGATAAAACAACAATAAAGTTGCTGTGTGGGAAAATAAAGATTAATGATCCTTCCTTAGTATTAACTTGGTGCTTAAATTAGTTATCCAAAAAAGCTAAGTCTGGTCCTCTGGACATTCAAAAAACAAAACAAAACAAAGTAAAAAAATAGTAGAAACATTTCGTCTTTCGTCCGAAAGACTTCCTCAGTCTGAGGTGCTATGTTCAGCTCAGTCTTATAAATAGCACCCTCTCACAGTGTTACATAACCAGTTGGCTGATGACAGCCGAAACCAGT
>JBBPBX010017513.1:0-27423 GCA_038048925.1 Garcialebias charrua
ATATATATATATATATATATATAATATATAATATACATTAAGAAATGAAGGGGATAAGGACAAAACAAGAAAACACTAACATTAAAAGAAAAATACATGTACTGTCCAGTTATTTTAAGAGACCATGAGTGTAACTGGTAACTGGTTGAACAGAGCTGCTTCTAGCCTCCTCACTGCTATTGTATTATTCAGTGGTGGGATGTAACTAAGTACAAATACTTTGTTACTGTACTTAAGTATATTTTTCATGTATCTTTACTTTACTTAGAATTAAATGTGGGTACTTTTACTGCACTACATTTTACATGAAGTATCTGTACTTTCTAATACACTACATTTCTATAATGTGTTGAGTTACAAGTTACATTCTCGTTGCAACTTTTTGAGTTGTCGTTAGTTTGAAAGTAACTGATGTTGAGAGAGGAGTTGGTCCATTGAATCACTGCAAAGTGGACAGGTAACATTAGACCTGCCTTCAAGAAGAGCTGGACCAATGATGTATATTCTTGTGTATAAGTCATTTAGCTGGGAGCACCCACAGCACCACTAACACACACAAAATGGATTCCACCACAAAGATTCATCCAGAAGATACACAACACCCATGGCTTTATTGAAATATTATTGAAAGACTATTGAAATATTATTGAAAGACTATTGAAAGACTGTTCAGTACAGCAGGACAGATTCTCTCTCCCTAAAGAGCCAGACATGGACTCAAAAACTTTGAAAACCAACTTCTTCTGAACTTGAACAAGAAATTCTTGCTGCAATATTAAAATGTGTCAGTTCATGGGATGTTAGGAGACAAGAGATTTCTCCAAATGTCTCGACACTCAGGTCCAAGTTTTGAAAATGTTGTCAGGAAGTTAAAGTATTGTTCATTGTTGATCCATTACAAGATTGACTAGACAATATTTTAACTAGAGTTGATGACAAACGAGTTGAAGTGATCTATTCCTTTGTTAGTTGTGTCTAATGCTCCTTTTTTCAAACAGACAACTTTTACTTAAATGTGTTTACTGCAGTTAAAATGACACATTGGTTTTATTTTGTGTTAAATAAAAACTTTCAAAGGTATAATCATTCCTCTTTCTTATTTTGCTTAATGGTATTTAACTCATCACTGAAATTCTGACACACAGAATCAAAAGTCCAAGTGTGAACTGTGTCACAGAGTAAACACAATAAAAACATGCATTATCTGCAGCATTGTTCATTAAAATGGCTCAACACTATTAATGTATTACAGAAAATATGCATACAGTACGCACACTTAATGGTATTGTAGACCATTGCATTAGTTAATACATTCAGCAAGTACTTTTACTTTAATACTTTAAGTATTTTTAAAAGCAAGTACTTATTTACTTTTACTTAAGTAAAAATATTAATATGGTACTTCTACTTTTACTAGAGTACATTTTTGTCTGTTTATTTGTACTTTTACTTAAGTACAGTGTTTGAGTACTTTCTCCACCACTGGTATTATTACAGTATTTGGGTACCGTGCGGTGGCGACTCCACTTCTCAGAAACATCCAGGCTGGACCAGAGGATCCACTCATCATCACCTCCTGCCATGTCCTCCTGTACAGTGGAAGAAAAATGTTTAAGGGCTGCTACAAACAGGTTCATAAAACCATCTTTGTTGGTAAATGCAAATGCTTATTGTCAATTACCATGTGACGTGTGCTGCTGACCACTTGACCAGGTCACCCTTGTAAAAGAGATCTCCATCTCAACGGACTCTACCTGGAAAAATAAAGGTGATTGATTGATATAGCAGACATCTGGTGAATATAAAAGTTTATATTGTCTGATATTTAACAGGTTTGACTTCAGCTCAACTTTTGTACACAAGCTTGAGTTAAAAACATGAACATCTGATAATCATAATATTAACACATGAACATCTGATATTCATAATATTAACACAACACATGAACATCTGATAATCATAACATTAACACATAAACAACTGACAATCATTATATTAACACACGAACATCTGATAATCAAAATATTAATACATTAACACCTGATAATCAGCCAGAAGATATGCACCACCCATGGCCTTATTAAAAAAAATATTGAAAGATTATTGAAAGACTATTCAGTACAGCAGGACAGATTCTCTCTCCCAAAAGAGACAGACTGGACAAAAAAAAAAAAAAAAATTCTTCTGAACTTGAACAATAAATTCTTGCTGCAATATTAAAATGTGTCAGGAGACAAGAGATGTTTCCAAATGACTCAACACTTGGGTCCAAGTTTTGCAAATGGTGTCAGGAAGTTAAAATATTGTTCACTATTGACCCATTACAAGGTTGACTAGACAGTATTTTAATCAGAGTTGATGACAAACTGGAGTTGAAGTGATCAATGTCTATTCCTTTGTTAGGACTAATGCTCCTTTTTTCATCAGACAACTTTTACTTCAATGTTTTTACTGGTTTTATTTTGTGTTAAATAAAAAAATTCAGAGGTATAATCATTCCTCTTTCTTATTTTATTTAATGACATTTAACCTGTAGGTCATCCCTGAAATTCTGACACACATAGAATCACAAGCCCAAGTGTGAACGGTGTCACACAATAAAAACATGCACTATCTGCTAGGGATGGGGCAGATCCGATCCAGTATCGGTATCGTATCGGTATCCGATACCAGCATAAGTTAAGTATCGGATATCGGATCCAACCTGCCAATATTTCCGATCCAGCTTCAAAGAGCACTTGTGTTACATCACATTCTGTGACTACCGTCTTAACATTGTGTGAGTTAAAACCAATGAAGACACTCTTGAGCCTTACAACAGGAAACTCACAAACTTTAACCGTATAGTCTTTATAGTATAGAAAACATTCCAAAATACACATAACTTTATAGTCTCAGCACAAAAATTTTATTATACAGATTCACATACCTGAACAGTATCGGATCGGAAAAGTATCGGTATCGGTAGATACCAAGTTCTTAAGTATCGGTATCGGATCGGAAGTGAGGAATGTGGATCGGTGCATCCCTACTATCTGCAGCATTGTTCTTTAAACTGGAACAACACTTTTAAAGTATTACAGAAAATATACATACAGTACGCACACTTAATGATACTGTAGGCCATTGCGTTAGGTAATACATTCAGCAAGTACTTTTACTTTAATACTTTAAGTATTTTTAAAAGCAAATACTTATTTACTTTTACTTAAGTAAAAACATTAATGTGGTACTTCTACTTACACTAGAGTACATTTTTGTCTGTTTATTTGTACTTTTACTTAAGTACAGTGTTTGAGTACTTTCTCCAGTCCACCACTGCTTTTAACTAGCATTTTGATACTTTCAGCAAAAAAATTGCTACTTTTAGTGTTTTGCTACTCATCAATATTTTCCTCTTTTTGCTGAAGCTTAGCAGTTTAAGTATCTGTCTTTTAGCTACTGTCAGGAGATGTGGCAGAGTGAAGAAATATGTTTATAAAAAATGTTACATACTGAACCTTTAACACAGACACTCTGAGGAGTAAAACAGTTCATGACATGAGCTGAAGATGGACAGACAGGAGTCGTCTTCAGACATTCGGGTTCATAACTAGCAACTTTTATAATGTTGTACAGTACACAACATAAGCACAGCTAGTAGCTAGCTACTGTTGACTGACCGCAACACGCACACCACGTCACGCACACAGATGAGATCAGCTCAAACTTTGCTTAGCGATTCATTAAACTCACTTAATATTACTTGCTTACCTGTGTAGAAAGGCACCATTAATAATTACTGCTGTTTCAACGTCGCCGTGTGATCAGCTCTGAACAGAGATGGTCCCCACTCCGGCCCCTCCTCCTCGGACCGGAAACACACGAACCGCAGCGATACACGAGACGAGTCCAGGCTCGAGGGCGACGGAAAATGCGACCTGTACAGTCCAATAGTTTTGGACAGATGGGACATAAACTGCGCATGCGCTTAGCGCTAGTTATAATTAGATTCAATGGAAAAGCCGTTAGCGGCGCCCAGCGGGGAACCGGAAGTACGTCACAATCAGAAAACGTTTTTTGAAACAAACAACTCATCATTACTCATAAAATATTTATCCTACACAACTAAAAACATATATGCATACATTTCGAAATATTTTTATTTTATTATTTCATTTTTATAAAAAAAAATGTAATCTTCAAATGGTGAAGAGCTGCAAGTTCCAGAGGGGCGGCGCCCCTAGCGCCCTCTAGTGGCGGCCGCCGCTGGCCATGATGAAGGGAAAAAATAGTTAATAACTTACTGGGAGCTGAATTGTCTCCCTTTCACATAAAGGGAGCAAGCTCCCTATGGAGCCTGCAGGGAGGAGGGAGACAATTCAACTGACTCCTTCATCTTTAAAAACTGTGTTAGGATAGGCTAAGTGCTTGGTGACTGTACAGTACTGTACATTTATCTATTTATTAAAAATATACAGTATATACAGTATTTTTATTTTTTTATTGTTTTTTATTTATAAATAGATAAATGTACAGTACTGTACAGTCACCAAGCACTTAGCCTATCCTAACACAGTTTTTAAAGATGAAGGAGTCAGTTGAATTGTCTCCCTCCTCCCTGCAGGCTCCATAGGGAGCTTGCTCCCTTTATGTGAAAGGGAGACAATTCAACTTATTCCTTCATCTTTAAAAACTGTGTTAGGATAGGCTAAGTGCTTGGTGACTGTCCAGTACTGTACATGTATTCATTTATAAAAAAAATAAAATAAAAAAAAAAATAATATATATATATATATATATATATATATATATATATACATATATATATATATATATATATATATATATATATGTATATATATATGTATATATATATATATATATATATATATATATATATATATATATATATATATATATATATATACAGGGAACCCCCGACCTACGAACGAGTTCGGGACCTAAGAACCGTTCGCAGCTCGATCCGGTCGTAGGTAGGGGGTGAAAATTGCGTCCCGTTCGTAGGTCGTTATTCTGTTCGTAGGTCGCGGAAATACCGCTAACGGTGCGCCGCGCACACATTTAACAGCATGAGACTGACATACTGGCCCATAAACATGCACAGAACTTTATTTACAAACACTTATCTAACCCATTACACCACACATGTGTAATGGACCTACCCAGGGTCAAATTAAGGTTTTTGAACTGTCCAGTGATGACCTTTACTGACCTCTCAGTAAAGCAAGACATTTACTACAAAATCATTCATTTAGCTATAATCTGATAACATAGTCACCAATAAGAGACTATTTCTATCTTTGATTTTAGGCTGATGTGATCAAAAGAATAACTTTTGTCATTTTCATGATGTGTGCTTTTAAGCTGTGTTATTCTGTGAGAGTTAAACTGTGTTCACTGCTATGTTAAAGGTGAAATTGCGGGTCACAGAGACCCGACTGTTTTGTTTAGAAATAAGAAGACAGTTTAATCCGTTGTTTTTCATGAACAAGGCTCCAGCTGCTCTGTCTTTTCCTAAACAATTTCCCTCTGCTGCTGTAACCTTGGGTTCTGATAAGACAAGTGAACTCCTCTCTGCGTTCCTGCTTTAAGTTCTAAACTGTGCGAGAACGCTTCAGAGTTTCTGGGAGTTTCGAAAGATGATGTGAACTTCCAAAGAGCTGAATGACCACAAGTCACGCGCTAAGGACTCGTCATCCAGCTGGGACTGATAACATGTTGTTATGGGTCCACTTTTAAGGAACAGAGCTCAAAAACTTTGTTTATTCCCTCCTGGAATAAGTTTATCTTGAAGTCAGAGGCCTGAAGCTGACATATTCTCTGATGACCAACGCGGAAGCCAGGAGACGTTGAAACGTAAACTAAAACCAGTTTTGGACGTGCTGGGACTAAAGGACTCTGTGCATCTGAAGGCTGGTGTCTTCCCTCTTACCGGGCTGTCGTCAAAAGGTAAAGGGCTGTTTACAAAACGTACTTGGATTTTAGCAGAAGTCGGATGAGAAGTGTCACTCTGGTCTCATGCTCAGGATAATTTTCTTCTTAAATCTTTCCTCCTATTTCTTTTCCCTCTCAACCTAAGCTGGAAACTATATTTTAAGCTGAAATGCCCCTCAGACTAAATATGTGTAACATCTAGTATTTATGTCTGTTGTGTTAAATCAAGTGTGCTGACGTATTTGAATTGAAAGAAAGTGAAATCATGTCAATCAAGTGTAATGGTGTTAATTTAGTTGATTTATTTTAAATAAATGATAGTGTCTCTTTGACATATCAAACTAAGTTAACGTGTCCATTGTCACTTAATGGCTCTGTTTATTTATCCATCATAAAGATCACAGAAATATTGGGTAAACTGAAAAAGAAGAGAATCCGTGAATTTACTATTCAATCTGAATAAGTAAATTAATTAAGGTAAAAAGGAGGTCAGTATTAAACTGACCCCCCCTTTAACCCCTTACATCTGGTGGCCTCGTATCGGCTTCTAAAAGTTTATTGATAAATCTGTGGTCTCAGTCATGAACTGTAACGTCATGTTTGCATAATGGAATCCAAGTTTTAAACTCTGAGGATAATAATTTTGGCTGGAAGTGTCGATACAAGCAGGTTCTGCATGTTTTTGTCATTTAAAGCTGAGAAATTATTATTGTTTCAACTCTGTTACACGCTGTTGGAAGCATTCAGGTGAAGTTTTTGTCAGCCGTAGTCTGTGGAGGTTCTGGTTCGGTCCAGTTCACGCGGACTCCTGTACAAAGCTTTGTTTGACCGCCGAGTCAGAAGCCTGAAAGCTAATTTAACATCTACAAGATTGCTGTTGTGGTATTTTACATTTTAAAGAAGGTCGAAGCAGCATATATGTTAGAACGTTGTCGGATAATGGGTTCTGACCCGAGTTTTCTGCTCCTTTAACGTGGACGGAACCGACCTTGAAGTGACTCCGAGAGAGTCCGTGTTTGTTCAACAGCTGCAGTGCTGGGTTACTGAGCGTGACTAAGTTGGCCTGTCTAGATGTGCGCCGCATGTTTCAGCATTTTGGGAAGTTAAATTGTAGCGTTTGAGTTGTTTTTAAGAGTCTATGAAGTTGTGGTCTGCTGTGCAAGCTAACGTTAAGAAGGCGTGTGTCTACATGTCTGTTTATGAGCTGTGATTGGATGAAACGAGTACTGTGTGCTGTCAATCACTGATGTAGCGAACGCTGATTCGCTGTTGTGTGCTGTCAATCACTCTTGTGGCGAACGCTGATTCGCTGTTGTGAGCTGTCAATCACGTCGCACGCCGTTGCGACCAGCCCATTTGTCGTCATTTCCGGCACGACATTGGTCGAAGGTAAGGAACATAGATAAGGAACTACATTCGCCATTTATGCTTGGAGAATGAACTACATATGCTGTGATTGATTTGTTGACGTCACGTATGTTGTAGCGAGCTCCGCCTCGCTCACGTAAGAAGCTGGTGACGCGCTACGCACGCTGCGTTGGCCCGCCCATTTTTGTCGTCACTTCCAGGTGCCGCACTTTGAGTGACAGGTCACACTCGCTGGTTCACACTCGTTCACACACGAACACACACTTAAACACTCATCTGAAGCCATCAACACTGTCTAGCAACATAAACTTGTCTCTGACAAGAACGCGGTTCGAGCAATTATCACGTTCTTACTGAAAACTAACCCTAATAGGTTGTTTTCTTTCCATGTACTGATTTAAACTCAGTCGCTTCGTGATAACATACTCGACGCTGCCCCCTGCTGGACGTTAATAGATGAGTTTTCTCTCAACACCTCATAAAGTCAGCATTTTTTATGGTAAAAATTACCAGCTTTAAAATTGTTCTGTACACAAACAAACAAATCCTGTTTATTTTAAATAAAGAATTTTTGAATAACAGAGGTACTGATCCCAAAAAACACACAGCTAGGATGGTTGATCTCTACTGATTTTCATGATTTTGAGCTAAGCATTCCATTTCTGGGAGGACTCCCAGAAAACTTGATCCCTAATCAACACACGGGGCAAGTCTTGTTCACGAAACCAACACAGGCCATAGCTCTTTTCTCCCCCACTGAGGCCGACCAGGACACTGTCCGCAGGTTCGGTTTCAACAAAGGAGACAGTCTATGCCCCCAAACTTACAGTGCACTACCCGTAAACAGGTTTCACGACACTGAAAGGGACTCAATGGAGCTCCCCAAAGAACAAGAACCCCTCTCAATTGCTTCACAGATTGACCAGGTGGTCGCCCAAGCCGACGCCCTGAAAACTGATGAAGAAAGGGACAGACTTCGCAAAGTTCTTTTAAAGTATGAGAAATCATTCTCAGCTGACTCGATGGATTGTGGGTTGACCACGCTCCACACAGTGAGCATCCCAACCCCGCCTAATGCTCCCCCTGCATTTGTCAGACAGTACAAGATTCCTCTGGCAGCACATCAACCTATCAGAGAAATCATTAATGACCTGTTAGAAAAAGGTATCATCCGATACTGTAACAGCACTTACTCTGCGCCTTTATGGCCGGTGTTAAAACCAAATGGTAAGTGGAGACTCACTATAGACTACCGAAAGCTAAACAAACAAGTTCCCTTATCCAGATGGCCTATGACGCAACTCCAACAGGAACTGCCCAAGGTCATCAATGGTAAGTACTTCTCGACCCTCGACGTCGCCTCTGGTTTTTGGACCATCCCTGTGCGCGCCGAGGACCAGTACAAACTAGCTTTCACTTTTGGTGGCCGTCAATACACCTTTAACAGGTGTCCCTTTGGCTACGCTAACTCACCTGCAGAGTTCAACATCTTCTTGAACAAAGCATGTCCAGACGCCCACGAGCGTGGAACACTGATCTACGTGGACGATGTCCTTTTGAGGCAGCCAACACTGGACTCACATTTGGCTGAGATCGACCACGTTCTGAATCAGCTGACAACTGCTGGTGCTAAGATATCACTGTCAAAATGCCAATGGTGCAGAACCAAGGTGGACTACGTTGGCCTGCTTGTAGGTCCGGACGGAGTACAACCACAGCTGACTCGCACCCAAGGCCTTGACAATCTCAAAGTCCCCACCAATCTCAAAGAACTACAAAGTTTTCTTGGCGTGTGTAACTACTCGAACCAGTTCATAGAGAACTATGCAGACCTTGCAAAGCCACTGACTGAACTCCTAAAGAAAGACGTTCCATTCGTCTGGACTGATAAACAGCAACAGGCAATGGACGCTCTTATAAACAGGATCAAGTCAGCCCCTTGTTTAGTCTACCCAGACTACAACAAAGAGTTTTACTTGGAAGTGGGCTTCTCAGCTCATTGCATAAGTGCAGGTCTGTACCAGATACACGACAGAGACAAACGTGTAGTAGCCTACGCCAGCAAAACGATGGCAGGCCCCGAGTTGAGATTCTCAGACTGTGAGAAAGCTCTACTGACCACAGTGTGGGCAGTTAAACATTTCTCCAGCTACATTGGTGGACAGAAAATCATTGTGGAAACACAACACCAGCCAGTGACTTTTCTTAACAGTGAACGCATCAGAGATGGTGTGGTGACAAACTCACGTGTTGCAACGTGGCTCATGGCGCTTCAAAGTTTTAACCTAGACATACGTTATGGTCAAAACAAGAAGTCTCATCTGGGGACGGACTTGGCAATCTGCCAGAAGTGTACACAAGATGTACCAGCCACCCAGCCGCCGGTTGAGGTTAAACCCCCAGTAACTGAAGACCCGAATCACCACTTCTTTGATGACAATATCTGCAAAGATATGACAACATTGTACGTGGATGGATCTTCATTCCTCCGCGACAAGATCTGCAGAGCAGGTGTTGGAGGGGTCCTCCTCCAAGACCAAGAGCAGATAACTTTCAGCTACAAATTAGGATCTCAGACTTCTCAGTACGCTGAGATTGCAGGAATCCTAATAGCTCTCCAGATGGTAGTAGAACGCTCCATCAAGACGCTAGTCATCTGCACTGACTCTAACTATGCTCGTTTGAGTTTCGCTTGTCACCTCGCTGTGTGGAAACTGAACGGTTTCCTAACAAGCGACAGAAAAGTGGTCAAACACAAAGAGCTTTTCATAGCGTGTGATCACTTGGTGACATCACACGACTTACAGATCTACTGGAAGAAAGTTCCAGGGCATTCTAGAGTCCCAGGCGATGACAAGCACTACAATGACATTGCAGACTCCTTAGCCAAAGAAGGAGCCGACGAAGGTCCTCTATGGTCCTTCGACCCCTCCTGGTTAATCGAGACTCTGCCAACACAACCTTCAGTCAGAGTTATGGCAGTCACACGTGCACAGGCCGCAGCCAGACCTGCTGACAACGCAGTCTCTGTACGACCTGCACTGACTGACCCAGACATCATCCAACTACAGAAGTCGGATCCTGCTATCAACTCCATGATACTGTACCTGACTGATCCGAACAAAAATAGTCCGTCTAAAGACGACCTGGATTCCGATCCAGACCTTAAGGTCCTCTATCAGCTGCGCAAACAGCTAAAACTAATCAAGGGCATCTTAACTTTCGCTCATGGACCAACGTCCTCACCTGTGTTCGTGGTTCCCCATGACCAAAGGGGGGTAATGTTAGTCCATGCCCATGATCTCCCGTCCGCAGGACACAAAGGAGATAAAGCCACGCTGACGGCATTAAAACAAATTGCCTATTGGCCTGGAATGAAAAAGGATGTCAAGGACTACATTGAAGGGTGCGTGGTCTGTGGCCAGTTTCAGCCAACCAGACCACTTCACAGAGCACCACTGCAAAGCAGAGGCATTGCATTCCCATGGTCTGACCTCCAGATCGACTGGGTTGGACCACTCACTAAGAGCTCTAGAGGAAATAAATATTTTCTCACGGTAACCTGTGCATTTACCAAATGGGTAGAATGCCTACCAGCTCCTAACGACACAGCACAAACAACTGCTATGTTGTTAATGAATCATATATTCTCAAGGTTTGGACTTCCCCTTCGGGTGAACTCAGACCAAGGTACACACTTCACAGGTGAAGTGATGAAAGAACTGTGGAAGACGCTAGGCGTCAAGGCCAATTTTCATGTCGGCTACCACCCACAGGCTTCAGGCCAAGTCGAGAGAGCGAACAGAACTGTGGTGAGTATTTTGAAGAAATACGTGGCCGCAAATCACAAGGACTGGGATGTGAAACTCCCTCTGGTCCTCATGGCCATAAGAGCCACTCCACACACATCAACTGGCATCTCTCCCTTCGAGATGATGACCGGTCGACAAATGACTCTCCCTCTACACCTGTTGTACCAACCAGGTGACGCCGTCATGGCGACAGCCTACACTACACAACAATACATGAAAGATTTGAATGTACACCTCAGAAACACTTTTGCTTTCGCCCAGAAAAACCTGGAAAGGTCCGCTGAAGGACGCAAGGCGTACTATGACCAGAAGGCCTCTCACAATGAACTCCAAGTGGGAGACAGAGTCTGGTACTATACGTTCGCCCCAACAACCGGGAAAGGAGAGTCCGGGACCGGAACTCTCGCCCGCAAACTAATGCCCAGGTGGACTGGACCTCATCTGATAACAGACAAAGTGTCCTCAGTCGTCTACGAGATCAAAATCAGCAAAGGCCGCAAAGAGCCAATTGCTAAATGGGTACATCGAAATCAGATCAAACCTTACAAGGCGTTCAATGACTCCACAAAAGACAAAGATCTCACAAACTCACCGACTTCATGGGATAATAAGGTCGTCCAAACACAAGTTAGTAAATAAACTAATCAGGTTTAAACTACCATATTTCCCACCCTATAAGTCGCATTATCCAATTTGAACTTAGAAACGCTAAGCTTAAAACCCACAACAAAAAACTAACCTTAACAACCGTTTAAATCCACGAGATTTAATTTGACCTCGGTCATAAAGTTGAGACCTGTTTTTCTTGTGTGTTGCACTTTGGAATCTGACGACAGGAGTGTGTCGAAGCAGTGAAACGTTTGTTTCCTTGTTGTTTAGTCATTACTGTTGTCATTAGTTGAGATATTGTTTTGGTTCTGAACACTCCCAGCCAAACAGGTTTTGTATTAACATGGGTTAATGAATGATATGGATTTAACTATGCCAACATGCAGTTCGTTTTGTTAAATCTCAATCGTCGAAGAGTCAATGTAGTTTAAAGCTACTTAAGGTACAATAAACTACACTGGTCTCATAATTTCTAAATTGAACCGATTCGATCGTTTCTATTCTAGATTGTCTATTTATTTTGATGAGTCTCGCCATAGACTTCAAAATTTATTAGGAATACCAAATCCTACGTCGTTCGTCTAAAAGACAACAGACATTTAGATCAAACTATATTTCATTTTTATTTTAGTTTAACCTAAACTAAGTAATGAATGGAGGAATAGTTTGGAATTAGAGGCCTTCGTTACAGAAGCCCTCCAAAATTTTATAGGTACAAATCCCTATATCTAACTTTACAGAATTGATCCACCCCTTAATTGGTAAGTGTAGCTGATCTAAACCATGATAGCTTACATACCAGGTGCATATAGGTAAGGCTTAATGTAAAATCCCAATCATAAGCCCACCTTAAAAACCACATAATTGCATGACACATAGAACCAGAGTGGCACTGACTGGAAACCAACCAGCCAACAACCTTCGATGTGGGGACCTGCAGCTCCAACGCTTGGTCTTCAACCTTCATCCAAGGGTCGCCTCCTCTGCGTCAATCGAGGGATCCCCTCTACATGCTGATTATGAAAACAATTGTTGCTGATCAATCAACAAAACTAATCGTTGTGGAATTACTGCTGTGGAATTACCGCTGTGGATTATAAGACTTTGCTTTCCAAGGGATCACAGACTTTGTTTTCCAAGAGTTAACAGACTTTGTTTTCCAAAGGATTAAAAGCTTTCCGCAATGGGATTACCTCTGAACAGTATGGAATTTCCAAAACTTTATGGGATTATAATTTTTGATTTTTCTTTTCCACTTGCTGGATTACTTCAAGATCAAAGACAGTTCAAGGTTTCCTTTCGTGTTGGACCCCATCCCCAAGGACTGGCGATGGCTTCCAAAAGGGGGGAGATGTAATGGACCTACCCAGGGTCAAATTAAGGTTTTTGAACTGTCCAGTGATGACCTTTACTGACCTCTCAGTAAAGCAAGACATTTACTACAAAATCATTCATTTAGCTATAATCTGATAACATAGTCACCAATAAGAGACTATTTCTATCTTTGATTTTAGGCTGATGTGATCAAAAGAATAACTTTTGTCATTTTCATGATGTGTGCTTTTAAGCTGTGTTATTCTGTGAGAGTTAAACTGTGTTCACTGCTATGTTAAAGGTGAAATTGCGGGTCACAGAGACCCGACTGTTTTGTTTAGAAATAAGAAGACAGTTTAATCCGTTGTTTTTCATGAACAAGGCTCCAGCTGCTCTGTCTTTTCCTAAACAATTTCCCTCTGCTGCTGTAACCTTGGGTTCTGATAAGACAAGTGAACTCCTCTCTGCGTTCCTGCTTTAAGTTCTAAACTGTGCGAGAACGCACCAGAGTTTGTTGGGAATTTCAAAGAGATGTGAACCTTTCCCAAGAGCTGGGTACGTTTTGGTCAAGAGCTAACGACCTGCGTCTTCAGCTAAGGACTGATAACAGGCTGTTATGAGTCCACCTCGAACGAGCGTTTGTTATTCCTTCCTGGAATAAATTATCTTGAGCCAAGAAACCACGACTGCCACGACTTTTGCCGATGAAAGCGAGTATCACCGACACCGACAAGGTAAACACGCGTGGAGTCCAGCTTGGACTTGCGGGACCGACGACTTGTCAGTCTAAAGTTGACCACAGCTCTTTACCAGAACCAAGGCGGACGTCTTAAGGTAAAGGAGCAGCTGTTTGCTTGCTGGAGGTGTGATGATATCTTAGCTGGACGCGTACTGAAGAGTGTCATCTGGTTTCATAAATGCAAGATAAACTTCCTCTCTTAACCTCCCAATTCTTCTTAAATCTTTCCTCCTATTTCTTTTCCCTCTCAACCTAAGCTGGAAACTATATTTTAAGCTGAAATGCCCCTCAGACTAAATATGTGTAACATCTAGTATTTATGTCTGTTGTGTTAAATCAAGTGTGCTGACGTATTTGAATTGAAAGAAAGTGAAATCATGTCAATCAAGTGTAATGGTGTTAATTTAGTTGATTTATTTTAAATAAATGATAGTGTCTCTTTGACATATCAAACTAAGTTAACGTGTCCATTGTCACTTAATGGCTCTGTTTATTTATCCATCATAAAGATCACAGAAATATTGGGTAAACTGAAAAAGAAGAGAATCCGTGAATTTACTATTCAATCTGAATAAGTAAATTAATTAAGGTAAAAAGGAGGTCAGTATTAAACTGACCCCCCCTTATAACCCCTTACACATTAATATCCCTGAAAAATAAATATACTTAGAGTAAATATACCACTGGGTGCATTTTTTTGGTCCTAGGACTGTTTTTTTAAGAAGTACATACCCAAAGTTGAGTTAAAAAAAACATTAAAAAGTGAATTTTTGCATATTAGGTCCCCTTTAAAATACTTAAAACCCTGGGGTACATAACATCCACATTTTCTGAATGCTAAATAACTGTGCAATATCTTGTTTTATATTTATGTAATTAACTTTTTTAAAGTTAACGCTGTCTGTTAGTGCAGTATCTCATTAACTGCTGGAGAGATTTTAATGAAACTTTCTGTAACAGATTAACTTTTATCATTTCCCAACATAAAATTATTTTAGTCCAAAACTCTCACACACAAAGCGGGGGGTGATATGCATTCCTTCAAGGAATGCTATAGACCAGGTTTATTAGTATGAATGCGGTAACACTTAAACACTGCTTATTTATTTATTTAAGGATCCCCATTAGTTTCTACCAAAGACTATTCTGGGTTCTGCACCACAAACAATGCAATTAAATCCTGCTTTTACAAACATACAAAAATACATAATGAAATACCTAAGATTAAAAACAAAATCAAAATATAAAGATTCAAATCAACCATCTCAACATTTTACAAGCATTACAAAAAGACAAAAACATACAAGAATTAAAAACACAACAATTCACCAATTCCAAAGTTAACAAACAAGCTTCCTTTCTATTGTTAGACTCATGATGAAATCCTAATCAATTTTTACCATTGGTGTGTGATACTGTTCTGTAAATTTTGAAACCTATTTTATGGTGTGTGTGTGTGAAGCACCTTGATAACAGACAGTTTATCTGTTTTAACTGTTTTATATAAATAAAATTGACTTGACTTGACTATTGTAAATTTATCATTTCATCAGTTCAATTTTATTTCATTATCTGTTATACCGTAGACTTTTTTAAAGATACTTTTTAAAATTAACATGATCAGCAATTAATGTAATTACAGAAGGCAACATATTCCTCTCAGTCTTGACAGTTTCAATGAGAAATTGCTGTTCTTTTGAGAGAATTAGGCTTAGGCAGAGGTACCCGGTAATATAAAAGTAACAACTGAGGCTTGTCTAGTGTGCATGTGTAGTGCAGCTGGGTAACGATGTGAGAAACGTTTAAATGGTTTATGTGAAGTCCAGATTTTGTGTAAAGAGAAAAAGGCTGCAGGCTAGTCTGTCACGGACTTTCATCCATGACAGGCACTGATGCATGAAATCGACGTTTGTTCTAAAATGACATCCGAGTGCTGGTCTTGCAGCTTTATTTATACCTGCAGTTTATCCAGATGTTTTTAAGCACTTGACCAAACAGCTGAACAATATTGAAGTTGACAAAGAACTAAAGACGGTATTACTAATTGTCTTATTTCCAGAGACAGAAAATGTGCATTATACCAGATTACTGCTTACATTTGAGGGTAACAACAATGCCTTACAATTTAGCAAATTTTAAACATTCACACTCAGTGGACTCAGGTGAGACTTGTAGCATTCGGCACACAATGGCTTCAAAAAGTTGTATTCCCAAACAAATGACAATCTTGAAATTTTGAATTTAGAAAAAAATTGAAAATGTGAAAAATGACAATTTCCTCAGGCTGCTGAGGTGAGCTGGTCTGGGAAGCTCAGTCCTCACCTCCTTCTACAGATGTGCAGTGGAGAGCATCCTGTGCTCCAGCATCAACATGTGGCAGGGAGGATGCACAGCTGCAGAAAGAAAAGCTTTGCAGAGAGTGGTGAAGGCTGCACAGAAGTCTGTTGGAGTCAGTCTCCCCACCATCACAGACATCTACACTCCAGAGAGGGCCAGCATAATGAAGGACCCCACTCACCCAGCACACACACTTTTTTCCCCGCTCCCCTCAGGCAGGAGGTTGAGGAGCATTAAGTGTAGAACCAATCCTCCATCTCCCGTTTACAGCTTGTACAGAACTCTGCCGCGCGCCTTTTGACCAACACACGAAAATATGAACACATCACTCCTGTCCTGTCCTCTCTACACTGGCTCCCGGTTCAGTTCAGGATACAGTTCAAGCTGCTCCTGTTTGTTTTCAAAGCTCTGAATGGACTTGCTCCTCTGTACATCTCAGAACTTTTGAAAGCCCATCAGCCCGGCAGAGATTTACGCTCTGCCAGTCAACACCTGCTGGAGGTGCCTCGCTCAAGGTACAAACAATGGGGAGACCGGTCATTTTCTGTTGCCGGCCCAAAAGCCTGGAACAGCCTCCCCCTTGAGCTGCGTGCCACCTCTGATCTGACTCTGTTCAAAACCAGACTGAAGACCCACTTGTTCAAAAAAGCTTTCAGTGTGTAAAAAAGCTTTCAGTGTGTAACTTTTATTACTTTTGGTAGTTTAGTATGTAGCATTTTTTATTTCCATTGCCTTTTTATTTCCACTTGCTCAAATAAGCTTCCAGTGTGTAACTTTTATTACTTCTGGTATTTTAATATGTAACATTTTTTAATTTCCATTGCCTTTTTATTTCCACTTGTTCAAAAAAGCTTTCAGCGTGTAACTTTTATTACTTGTGTTATTTTAGTATGTAGCATTTTTTATTTCCATTGCTTCTTTTATTGCTGTTGTTTCTTATTCTATTTTCATTGATTTATTGTTCCAGTTTATTCATCTTTTTATCCTGTTAAGCACCTTGGTCAATGCAAGGCATTGTAGGAAGGTGCTATACAAATAAAGCTTATTATTATTATTATATTATAGACTGAGGAACAGCTTCTACCCTGAGGCTGTTAGACTCATGATGAATCCCTAACCAGAATAATCACTGTGAAAAAATTCACATGCTGCTGATCTGTTTCATGTTGCTGCTGATCTGTTTCATGTTGCTGTGTTCATTCGTGCTCATCTGCTCACACAGACTCATGTTCGTGCTGCTGTTCGACGTAATGTTTTTATGCTACTAGTGCTCATTGTATTTTTAGTTAACGGTTTTCTTAGTTCATATCTTATTACTGCTTTTCTTTGTAACTCTTCTTGAACTGGCTGCAGTTCCTTTCTGTTGTCCCGCCCAATAAACAAAGATCCAATTACAAAACTTGTTGTTTCCATGTTCTTTTGAAATTCTAGGGAAGGAACCATCCATGGCATGGATGGATGGATAGTACAGATTAGATGCACCTAAGGCTAATTAATTTTGTTGCAAACTGATTAGAAGCTGAATTTAAAGAGTACAAACAGTCTATATAAGGAAAACTATCTGACAAAGACTTTTCTTGTTCTAATAAAATGTTTTCCAGTGAAATGTGAGGTGTGATGCCATCATTTGGCCATAAAGGGGAGTTAAAACATCTTGAGAAACACTGGATACCTTTTTTTAAAATTGTATTTCTTTATTGAGGAGTGATGTGAGGAGGGAGTGGTGGTTTAAAGTAAGAAAACAAAAAAGTTCAAGACGCGTTTTGGTCATTTTTGACATTTTGAACGCTCCAAGACAGAAAGAACTGCACTTTCCATGCACTACAGTGCACTTTAGCGTTTAAAACAAATAGTTCAGAGCAGCACTTCAACACATCTGAACAGTTTTTACTGTAACTGAGTCACAACAAAACACGAGTGGGCAGAGATCCAACGTTGGGCGTCCGAAACAAAGAGGTTTAACTCACAGACCCGGGAACACTCTTATCCCCGCCCCTTTTCGGACAACTCGTTCAACGATTGGTCCGTTTGGCTGCGCTGCGGCGCTCTGATTGGCTGGCTGCCTCGTCACTGAACGTCTGTTGTCCACGCTCTGAGGCGCCTGTGACAGTGGAGCGCTTTGATTCATGGTGTTGTGGAGTCTCATTTCTGGGCTTTTTGGAGAACAATTAAAGCGACCAGACACGAGCGCATGAAGGTATGTTCACACGGTGGCTGAGGAAACAGCAAAACGGGTATTAAAAGATCCTATCTGTGGTTTGGATTATATTTTTATTGTTTATTAAAGAAAGGTAAAGTACAATAGTAGGGCTTACCCAACCTGATATGTTCTTGCATATGTGGCTTTGCCGTGAAACTTTAAAAGCACATTTTAAATAGAAGCTTGCAATAGTAAATACTGTATATTAAAAATAAAAACAATGCTTTGATGGGGTTTTCATTAAGTTCAGTTTCATTCAAATGGGTCAATAATAGTCATGCATTATTGATTTTACTATTTTCACAAGATAAATGATTGCTAATGTGATGATTTTTTTGGTGAGGTCTGTGTTGCCATGTTTGAACATGACAGTGCCATGTGTCAGACAAAGGCCCGTGATGTCGGCAGGTGGTTCTCCGTGCTGTTCCTGAGAAAACCCAACCTCTCATTATCATCACCTCTGACCCAATCTGAGGTAAAAATGATAAAAGGCAGAACAAATAAAACAGTAAACCTCTTCTGGTGAGACTGAAGCAGGTAAACATGCTGGAACATGACAGACTTTCCCCCTCAGCCAACAAATCTTATTAGGCGCTTTCAGTTTCCTTCTATTAAATTAAATGAAAGCAAACTCATTAAAACACTTCACTGTTTCTTGAGTCATCTCACACAGACTGCATCATTGCCACTTTAGGGTGTGTGGGCTCCATGGTTCCCGTGGTGTGGGTATCCCTGGAATGCTGCACAGATTTTCCATGGTGATTTTATAAAAACTGGATATCGAGTGACAAATAGGAAGCCAGGCCAACAGCGAAAATGCACGCTCACACTTAAATTAATATCAAAGTATGCAACCAAATGTGTGATTAGAGGCAAGACTGGGAACCACTTTGAGAATCCCTAAGAGTTAGTAGCTTGTAAATAAAAATGGATGCTCTGTTATGAGTGTGTGGCTAGCCACTGAAAACAGAGGAATTCTGGGAGTCAGCGAATGTTCTGGGATACTTCTGTAAAGAAGTAAACACCCTCATCTTTCAGACTGAGAGAAAATGAGCTTATTTCACTCATGGTTTAAATAAAAGCCAAACAAAGAAAAAACTGATTGCAGGTGTTTCCCTACAGGGTTACTTGCTGGTTTATTAATAGTAAAAAAATAAAACCAATAAAAGTTTTGTGCGTTCGCCTGCAGCAGATTAAAACTCAAATGGGCCACTTTAGATTTAAGACCCACATGGCAAATCATTGATATGTCTTGTGTAAGAGTTGTGCAGAGTTTCTGAAAAACAATAACCAGCACTTTATTAAAACTCAGTGTGGGGTGTGAACATCAAGCTGATCATTACAGAACGTCTGACCTCACCGCTCACATGTACCGTGTTAAACATGTTATTAACACTCAGGGGAGCAAAGGCAATCCGAGAAGCTGACAGTAACGTCATCACTTAGTTTAAGAACAAAAAAAAAAAAAAACTTTGGGGGTGTGTGTGTGTGTGTTTTGTTTAGTCCACAAGTGCCCAAAGTGCGGCCCCTGGACCATTTGCGGCCCTTGGAGTGAATTAGTGTGGCCCACGGCTGCAGTTTAAGAATGGTATTATTTACCATACCATACCATACCATACCATTTTATTTATAAAGCACTTTCAACAGGAACAAGTCCACACCAAAGTGCTGGACAAACAAACACGCAACACAGACAATGAAGTACAACACGAAAAACATAAAAACATTGCAGATCCAATACAAATCAGCTGGCATTGAAAGCAATGGAGTAGTAGTGAGTTTTTAACCGGGATTTGAAAACCGAGAGGGAGGGGGCCTGTTTGATGAGCAGCGGTAACTCGTTCCAGAGTCTTGGGCCTGCTACAGAGAACGCCCTGTCACCCCTGCGCTTAAGGCGAGTTTCTGGAACTATTAAGAGTACCTGATCCTCTGACCTCAAAGCACGTGGAGGGACATATGGGTGTATCAGATCCGAGAGATAGGCGGGGGCGAGACTGTTCAGCGATTTGTAGACATACATGAGAATTTTGAATTGGATTCGAAGATGAACCGGTAGCCAGTGAAGGGAGGCCAAGACTGGTGTAATGTGCTCTCTTTTGCGTGTGCTGGTTAAAAATCGGGCAGCTGCGTTCTGAACCAGTTGTAATCGTGCAATGGTGGCTTGACTGACGCCAAGCAGAAGTGAATTGCAGTAATCAAGCCTAGATGTAATGAATGCGTGAATCACTGTCTCCAGGTTGTTTTTTGATAATATGGGCTTCAGCTTAGACAGACGCCTCAGCTGGAAAAAACAGGATTTGACGATCATGTTTACATGACTGTTGAGTTTCATGGAAGGATCCATTATCACTCCCAGATTTGTGACTTTTTGTTTTTCGGACAGGGGTAGAGCAGAAAGGTCAATGCAGTGGTTTGAGGTTGTGTCATTGGGAAGGAACAATATGGCTTCAGACTTCTTATCATTGAAGCTTAAGAAATTTAAAGCCATCCAGTCCCTGATGTCAGCCAGGCAGTCGAGCAGAGGTTGAATAGAGCCTGTACCATTTTGTCTTAGGGGGAAGTAAATTTGACAGTCATCAGCGTAGAAGTGGAAAGGTATATTGTGTTTCCGGAAAATAGCACCGAGTGGCAGCAGGTATAAGGAGAACAAGAGAGGACCCAGGATGGACCCCTGCGGAACCCCCCATTTAAGAGCCGCCACTGCAGAAGTAAAATCATTGATGGACACACAAAAAGACCTGTCAGAGAGGTAGGATCTGAACCAGTTTAGGGCTGATCCTGAGATGCCCACCCACTGCTCCAACCTAGCAATGAGGATCTCATGGTCGATGGTGTCGAAAGCGGATGTGAGGTCCAATAGGACAAGCAGCACAGAGTCATCAATGTCTGTGGATAGGAAGATGTCGTTAAAAACCTTCAGTAAGGCAGTCTCAGTGCTGTGGAGGGATTTAAAGCCAGATTGGAATATTTTGGCCAGCAGGCTTAAAAGGTTGATGCAGACTTTCTGCAAATTAGTTGGTAATCTTTTTTTTAATAAAACATTTAGGTTTAACAGCAAAACAGATGAAAAAAATCTTCTCAAAATGAACAATATTAAGCAAAATAAGAAAGTTCATGCTCAATAATCCAGGTATCAAATCTGATAATTCTCAATCAGGTCATCTGGACAGTTTCCCAGAAGTATCCCAGATTATTGAGCATGAACTTTCTTGTCTTGAACCACTTTGTGGCTGCCTGCCTGGGAGGAGTCGACGAGGGACAGGACGGCCTCCAGAAACCATCTTGGCTCCAGCAAACTGGTTGGTCCACTTAAGTTGTTTACTTGGTGGGGGAACAGCGTGCTGGAACTACTCTGACTGATGAAGCCCTCTGGAGTGAGGGTGAAACGTTTCTACTAAAAAGAAACTGTCCAGATGAACTGATTGAGAATTATCAGATTAAGCAAAATAGAAATCTTTGGCTATAATTTTGGTTTTTCACTTCATGGTAAAAAGTAGGGATGCAACGTTCCACATTTTTTAAACTTCCGATCCGATCCTGATACGTAAATCTGGATATCGGCCGATACCGATCCGGTTCTGATATCATCATCATCATTGATTTTATATGAGGCTGTAATAATCTCCTCTCAAGTAAAATGTGTACACATATATGCATGCATGTCCAAAAAGTCAACTTGAGGTAAGTTTTATTAATGTTGGATAAGTTTCAAAGTTACGATTAACTTCTGCAAACACAAAACATGTTTTTTATTTTTTATTTCTAGCTTTAAAGTGGATATTAAAGTGATTAATTTAAGTGATTGTTTATTTAAAGTTATTTTACATGTTCTTTTAAATAAGGGTGTGATATAAGAATTTTTTTCTTTTTTCTGCACTCTTTTCATTCAATGTTTTCTTTTTGAGGAATTTGTTTTATTTTGTCTCTTTTAAACGAATGAATAAATGAATTAAATAAAATATTAAATGGCTTTACATCTGCTAAGTTCATGGCATAAACCAACACAGACATGTTCCTGTTAGTATTTTACATCGCTTTATAATGTAGCAGTTTTTTTTGTTGTTGTTTTTTTATTTACAATTTTTTTGTAATTTTTATGCTTTTTTATGATTGTCTACTGTTGTACAGTACTGATAAATATCTCCTGGAGGGTAAACTATATCTTGGCTGCAAGTATCAAGCTGTGAAATCCTTTGTTTTCTACAACTGACAGCTTTTGGTCATTAATTACGATGAAGTTTAGCAACTTCTCGTAAACATTCAAGCTCCATGGCTTCAGCTGTGTGTTTTTCCTTGTTCAGTCCAAAGCAGGCAGCCTGATATCGGTCAGCCGCTCTCAGCCTGTCCCTCCTCTGAGACGGGCAGACTGAGCGGGTCAGATTAGACATGGCTGGCCGGGGTCGGGGTGCCTCTTTCAGTTCAGCGAGAGTAGCATCCCGCTGAAGCCCCGGAGCTTGAATGTCCAACGTAAAACCAACCTTACCGTGGTTTAATGTGGTGCTAGGTCTCTGCAGACATTGCACGTTGCTGTCTTGCGGTGTTTAGTGTAAAATACTTCCACACAGCAGACATGTTTCAATGAAAAGTTGGCTAGCTGTTAGTTACAGTGCAACTGCATGTTGTAGCTGGCTGCAAACTTTGAAAATGATTTCCTGAATGTGAGGCGGGTCTTATTACTTTGGGTTCATGAGACACGCCTCTGTTCAGGAAATCCATTCCATAGCTTGAAGCCAACGTGTGGAGAAGTTTCATCAGACAGACATGCATCATGGATCGGAAATATCGACAGGTTGGATTTGGAAAATCCGATACGTAAATTATGCTGGTATCGGAGGCCGATACCAGATCGGATCGGCCACGTCCCTAGTACAGTACGAAGCACCAAAAACCTTTACTGATTTCTACCAGAAAGGAGACTTTTGGATAATGAGTCATAAAACTTGGCTAAATATTGCAGTTAATAAAATAATCAAGAAGGAAACTGGACATTTTTAAATGAATATAAAGTGGTATCATCTACATACGAGTTGAGTTGATCAATTTTATCAAACCTTTTATGAATCTGTTGTAGCGACTGACAGCTGGATGAGTTTTCAGAGCTTCAATCAGCCTTTTGGGCCGTCCATGGTCAAAAGGCTGATTGACTTCCTTTTTAAAGGATACTTACTTAAATTACTCTTCTGTTGCTGACAACAGACTGAAATGAACTTTATAAACACAAGAAAACAACTAACATAAACCCAACAAATCAAATAAATCAAATCCCTTTTAATAAAAAATATAAACTTAGTGTTTATGAGGTTTTAAATGTTTTGGATCTTCAAGAATTTAAAACCTTCTCCACCAAAATCAGTCAATTTTTGTCCTTTCTCCAAAATATTGTTCACGCTGAGAGTTAAATTCATATACAGTATTTGTGGCCCACAACTCCTTTTATCTTGACAGTGTTGGCCCACATAGGAAAACATCTGGACACTCCTGGTTTAGTCTTTCTTACAGTTTTACAGATGATGCCAGCTGTGAGAAGTGCGCAATGGGTGGCCTCTGTCATCACAGGGCCTCGCTGATGAATGACAGGATCAAGCAGATTAGGTGCAAGATGATTAAGACCTAAAAAAAAGTCTTTGAAGACATCAAATTTGTCTAACAATCTTGGGATTAGAGGGCCTCAACAGATCAGACGTTCTTCAGTCCCAGAGCCACTAAATGTGCAGATATGCTAATAGCTTCCTGTTAATTACAGCTCTGAGGCGACCACAGATGGGACCCCATGTCCCACTGTCAATTACCTTTGTCCAAATTTCAAAGCCATCAATCCACAGTCCTCTCTGTGTCACATAAATCCATTCATAAACACGCATCTTCTTTTTTAAGGATTCTTCTGACATTATTAATGTTACAGCCTTTTTATTTCATTTTTGCCTTTTCTCGCTTCAGGTGGAGAAGATGAACGTGGAGGCTCTGAGCAGAGCAGAGCTGCTGACTCTCCTCAGTATTCTGGAGGGAGAACTTGAAGCTCAGGATGTAGTCATACACACCCTCAGAGTGAGTTTTATGATAAGAAATTCCACCCACGTCTAGGAGTGTTTGCTCACTAACCCAACCATCACATGGTTAGTAATGGTTTTGCTGTCTGAGCATTCCATTTAGTAAAACACAATCACTGTGCTAGTACTAAAAATGTCAGCATTGCATGGAGACAAGGTATGTGAGCGAGCTGGGAGGGGAGGTGTAAACAGGAACTTGAGAGGAAACAGAGCTTGTGGAGACAATAGCCAAGGGGGCATTTTGGGTTCCAAGGCCTTTTATTGCAACACAACAGTATTACTGCTGGTCTCTGGCACTAATCACATGTGGATATAACCATACTGTATTGTGTGCCGACTAGTCATGCCTCGCGCTGTTCCAAATGTGTCTTTAATGACAAACTGTTTTAAAACGGGAACAAAAGGGATGTTTTTTTCAAATAGGAAGGCGGTTCCAGCAGATCCTCCTCTGATTTTATCTTCAAATGGTGTCCCTATTGAGTTTGTTGATTCCTATAAATATCTGGGTATCCTGATCGATTCACATCTCTCTTTTAAACTCCACGTGGAAAACCTAGTGAAGAAACTGAAAGTTAAACTGGGTTTCTTTTTCAGAAACAGATCATGTCTATCACTGAATGTTAGGAAACGCCTTGTATCTGTGACTTTCCTTCCCTCCATTGATTACGGTGACATTCTCTACATGAATGCTCCTACAAGCACCCTGCGGATGTTGGATGTTGTCTATCATGGTGCACTAAGATTCATAACTGGTTGTGATTATCGTACCCACCACTGCACCCTGTATTCACTGGTTAACTGGACATCATTAACCTCACGCAGACTCTTCCACTGGTACATTTTCATCTTCAAATCACTTCTTGGTCTGCTGCCCTCATACATCTCCTCCTACATGTCTTTGCGTGAGTGCAGCTACAGCGTGCGCTCTCAGGACATGATTACCTGCAGTGTTCCGTCAGTGAGGACTGAACTTGGAAAAAGGGCCTTCTCCTACTCCGCTCCTGCTTCATGGAATATCTTACAAAAAGATCTGAAGCTCTCGACCTTGACTTCTCTAAATGGTTTTCAGAATCTGTTGGAATCCTGGCAAAAACCAATGCAGATTTGTTCCTGTCTTTGATTTTATACATATACCTTATAATGTTTTGCTAGTTTTTTGATACTTTGTTAAAAGGAGGAATATATATATATATATATATATATATATATATATATATATATATATATATATATATATATATATATATATATATATATATATATGTATATATGTATATATATATATATATATATATATATATAATATATATATATATATATATATATATATATATATATATATATATATACATATATATATATATATATATATATATATCAGAGTCAGAGTCAGAGAGAATTTATTGTCATTTGCACCGCATGTAGTACATGTGTTGAAAACGAGATTATGTACACAGGGTCCCAGTTACATCCAACAACAAATGCAAGAGAAATACAATAATAACATCTAGGATTAACTAAGAGAGACATCACATCAGCTAGTAATACACTAAGCCCTAATGTAGTAGAAAAACATCATTATAAACAGCAGCACGAACATGAGCAGATGGTCACAGATGAACGCAGCAACAAGAAACAGATCAGTACAGTATCAGTATGATGTGACATTTTGCAGTGTTTATTCTTATTATTTATTTATTCATGAGTCTGACAGCCTCAGGGTAGAAGCTGTTTCTCAGTCTAGTGGTTCTACATTTGATGCTCCTCAACCTCCGTCCCGAGGGGAGTGGTGCAAAGAGTGAGTGTGCTGGGTGAGTGAGGTCTTTCATGATGCAGGTGGCTCTTTTTCTGCATCTGGAGGTGTAAATGTCTGTGATGGTGGGGAGACTGACTCCCACAGACTTCTGTGCAGCCTTCACCACTCTCTGCAGAGCTTTTCTCTCTGCAACTGTGCAGCCTCCATGCCACACGTTGATGCTGGAGCACAGGACGCTCTCCACTGCACACCTGTAGAACGAGGTGAGGACTGGGCTTCTCAGACCGGCTCGTCTCAGCCGTCTGAGGAAGTAGAGTCTCTGATGACCTTTCTTGATCAGGCTGGTGGTGTTATTGCTCCAGCTGAGGTTATCATTCAAGTGTACACCCAGGTATTTGTAGCTGGAGACCACCTCCACCGCAGATCCACCTATATACAGTGGGGTGTGGGTGTGTTTGTTCCTTCTGAAGTCCACAATCATCTCCTTCGTCTTCTTCACATTCATGTGAAGGTTGTTCTCTTTGCACCAGCTCTCCAGATGTTCCACCTCCTGTCTGTAGCTGGATTCATCATTATCTGTGATGCATCCCACCACAGCTGTATCATCTGCAAACTTAACAATATGACAGCCTGGATGTGTGGCTATACAATCATATGTGAGCAGAGTGAACAGAAGAGGGCTCAGCACACATCCCTGAGGAGAGCCAGTGCTGAGGGTGATGGTGGAGGAGGAGAAGTTGTGGATACGGAGGGGAGGAGGTGAAGGAGGAGAGGAGGTGATGGAGGAGAGGAGGTGAAGGAGGAGAGGATCGAGGCGACGGAGGGGAGGAGGTGAAGGGGGAGGTGACGGAGGAGAGGAGGCGACGGAGGGGAGGAGGTGAAGGAGGCGACGGAGGAGAGGACAGAGGAGAGGAAGTGACGGAGGAGAGGAGGCGACGGAGGAGAGGATGGAGGAGAGGAGGTGACGGAGGATAGGAGGGGAGGAGGTGAAGGAGGAGAGGAGGTGACGGAGGAGAGGACAGAGGAGAGGAGGTGACGGAGGAGAGGAGGCGACGGAGGAGAGGAGATGACGGATGAGAGGAGGTGACGGAGGGGAGGAGGTGAAGGAGGAGAGGAGGTGATGGAGGAGAGGACAGAGGGGAGGAAGTTACGGAGGAGAGGAGGCGACGGAGGAGAGGAGGGGAGGAGGTGAAGGAGGAGAGGAGGTGATGGAGGAGAGGAGGTGAAGGAGGAGAGGAGGTGAAGGAGGGGAGGAGGTGAGGAGGAGGAGGAGGTGACGGAGGAGAGGAGGCGACGGAGGGGAG
>JBBPBX010017514.1:35558-46752 GCA_038048925.1 Garcialebias charrua
TAAATTGTAAAGAAAAACAGTAGTAAGAGCTAAGCTATGAACTAAGAATACGCTAAGCACTAGTAGTACAAAAACAATATGCTGAACAACCGCAGCACAAACATGAGTCTGTGTGAGCAGGTGAGGACTAATGAACATAGCAGCATGAAATAACCAGCAACATGAGATCAGCAACATGGATAGTTAGCAGCACACATCAACAATCAAGCGGCATTACAGTGAACAAAGTTCATGCTCAATCATCCAGGTACTAAATCCAATAATGCTCAGTCAGGTCATCTGGACAGACTAATGAAGCCCTCTGGATGGAGGGTGAAACGTCTCAAGGAAAAAAAAAGACTGTCCAGATGACCTGATTGAGCATTACTGGCATTACAGTGACTTTTTTTTTTTTCACAGTGATAATCCTGACTAGGGATTCATGAGTCTAACAGCTTCAGGGTAGAAGCTGTTCCTCAGTCTAGTGGTTCTACACTTAATGCTCCTCAACGCCCTTCCTGAGGGGAGCAGGGCAAAAAGTGTGTGTGCTGGATGAGTGTGGTCCTTCATGATGCAGGTGGCCCTCTTCCTGCATCTGGAGCTCTGTGATGGTGGGGAGACTGACTCCAACAGACTTCTGTGCAGCCTTCACCACTCTCTGCAAAGCTTTTCTTTCTTTCCACGACCATCTCCTTTGTCTTCTATGTATCTTCTGTAGCAGAGCGTTATGTTGCTGGCGGTTGTTGATTGGTGGGGGTAGTGTTTTGTTAGTAATGGCTACGCTTGTTGACGGTGCTTTGTGGAGCGTTCCAGCACTAATGCTATGTCTGACCTGCATATCCTGTTGCTACAATTGCCGCTCCACCTCCAGAAGTAGTGGAACTGGCGGATGCGGGGGGTGGGGTGTTGGGGCCCAGTTTTGTGGGCAGGATGCTCAGTTCTGTAGACAGGGTGGGGTGCCCTCCTTGGATAATAGGGGTAATGCTGTAGATAGGTTACTGCACAGTCAATAAGTACATTGTTACAGTGTATAGTAGCCTGGCCCTCGCCTTCCTGCACAGCTCCGCTCAATTCTCATTTCCCTTCACTGCACAGTCTGGGACTTCTCTCATAGACAACGATTTCTCCGGTAGATTTTTGACCGGACCAATCAGAGAACAGAAGGGGCAGAGTTTTTGGCCCCTAACCCACGCCCCCACCTGTCCCAGCGCAGCCAGCGAGCAGCCGCATGTTCTCATTCAAAGCGATGCAAAGCGATGCAGGACTGTTTTATATGTGACACAAATTTATTAATTTCCCCTTCTTAATCCCTTATCTGGAGTTTTCTTTTGTTTTTTTTCCCAAAAGTCAAGTAATCGCTCCCTCCTCCTTCTCCTCCTCACCCTCCGCTGAGTGAAATGAACAAGGAAATGCCTCAGGTTGTCACGAGAGAATTAAAGTCAGGTTTTACGTTGCTGCCCGAGTCCCATCAGATTTCCTGGTCTTCTGGTGTGTTGGACCAGCGCTCCATGGTTTTATTTTATTTTATTAGGACGTTTTATTAACATATAAACACAGAATATCCAAAGGCAGCGAGAGAAAATTCAGCAGGAGGCGGAGCTGAAGTCAAGTTCAGAAGACCACGGGGGAGCGCGCAGCCAACGAGCATTCGCATGTTCTCATTCAAAGCGATGCAGGACTGTTTTATATGTGACACAAATTTATTAATTTCCCCTTCTTAATCCCTTATCTGGAGTTTTTTTTTTTTTTTTTGCCAAAAGTAAGTGATCATCGCTCCCTCCTCCTCCTCCTCCTCCTCATCCTCCTCTCCCTCCGCTGAGTGAAATGAACAAGGAAATGCCTCAGGTTGTCACGAGAGATTTAAACTCGGGTTTTAAGTTGCTGCCCGAGTCCCATCAGATTTCCTGGTCTTCTGGTGTGTTGGACCAGCGATCCATGGTTTTATTTTATTTTATTAGGACGTTTTATTAACATATAAACACAGAATATGCAACGGAGCGAGAGAAAATTCAGCAGGAGGCGGAGCTGAAGTCAAGTTCAGCAGACCACGGGGGAGCAGCCATCAGCAGAGGCCACGCCTCCAGCAAGAATTGGTTGTC
Source organism: Garcialebias charrua (assembly GCA_038048925.1). Taxonomy (NCBI): domain Eukaryota; kingdom Metazoa; phylum Chordata; class Actinopteri; order Cyprinodontiformes; family Rivulidae; genus Garcialebias; species Garcialebias charrua. The sequence goes on from JBBPBX010017514.1 coordinate 37,637, forward strand.
AATGGAGAAAGTCCAGACCCTTGTCTGAAGCGAAGTGAAGGACAAGGGTCTGGTTTTAACCAGGCTAAGTGTATAGTGCTGGGTTTATTTGTTCTGTATTTTCTGCTGGTCTTAAAATGCTTTGCTGCTCCTCAGAGCACCATGCACATCTTTTATAAAGAGAGCTGCTATGTTTTTTTTTAAAGAATGCACTTTAGAACAACACCGTCATCTTGGTTGCATCAGTGTTAGGCCAACAGACTTTGCTGGACAAGGCTGATGGATAAAACAGATCTACCGGTACTGCAGCACGGGGCTGGGAGGGAATCAAAAGAGTGAAACAACCAATTAAATACGATGGAAGTTTAATACTGTACGATGATAGTTTAATCAATCCTTCATCCAGTAAGCTGAAGTTTTACTGATTTATGCACTTGTGTAACATTTTAAATGACTAAAAAAGTTAAGTCTGGCCCTCTGGACATTTAAAAAACAAAACGAAGCAAAAAAATAAATGGAAATGTTTCGTCTTTCATCCGAAAGACTCCTTCAGTCTGAGGTGCTGTATTCAGCTCAGTTTTATAAATGGCACCTTCTTGTAGTGGATCAACCACTGAGCTACTTGTGTGTACAAATGTTGTCTTTGGTGCTTGTTTGTTTTCCATGTATACTATATTTTCTAACATATACCGGTAAGTTACAGTTTCTTGCATAGATTTGTCAGTCCTGTGACTTATACGCTGAAGCGACAAATAGTTTTTTTTTCCTCCACCATATTCGTAACACAATTTTTGACTGACGCTTTAAATTTTGAAGAACTGCAACAGCGAGTCCTCCCGTGCATGCTCGCTTCACTCAGCTAGTGCAGGCAGAGGACCACTGGCGAACTAGCGGGTCTGTCCGCGATGGATGGATGGATGGCAATGTGCCGACCAGGTGAAATAAAGCTGTTTTGATTATTAAAGTGCATTTATTAAGGAAAAGTTCAACTGAGACACACCTTTGCTATAATGTCAAGCAAACAAATAATTGTTTTTAAGTGTTAGTCTTGTTAAATTTCAAAGAACTGCAACAGCGAGTTCTTCCGTGCACGCTCCCTTCACTCAGCTGGTGCAGGTGGAGTAACACCGGAGAGCTAGCGGCTCTGGCCACGATGGATGGATGGATGGATGATGGATGGTACTGCACCACCCAGGCAAAGTTAAAAAAATGTTTACCATTAAATAAACACATAATAAACATGACGGCTCGGCGGTGACGCATAATAAATGTGACTTATACGCCGAAGCAACTAAAATATGTTTTTTTTCCTCTTCGTGATGCTTTTTTTAACTGATGCAACTTATACTCTGGAGCGACTTATATGCCAGAAAATACGGTATTTGTGTGTGTGAATGACAGGCATCAACTTAAAACACTTTGCAGAACAGTGCTTTATGAAGTTCTGTCCATTTTTTGCATTAAATGACTGGCAGTTCTGCCACATTTAAAATGGCAGGATGCTCTGACATACCGCTGCAGCAGGACAGCTTGGGGCGTCAAGTATTTATATATGTCTATGGGTAGATCATGAAAGTAATTGCTTGTTTTGGTGCATACTTCATTTGGTTGGTGTTTGACATTTGGGAAAGTTTTATCTTCTGGTCACGTTTCCTGAACAGTATTTGCATTGTCAAATCAAGTCATCTTTATTTCTAGAGCACCGTTAAAACAGATAAACTGTTATCAAGTTGCTTTACAGCAGGGGTCACCAACGTGGTGCCCGCGGGCACCCGGGTGCCCCCAAGGACCATTTAAGGTGCCCCCGGACCTGTTCTAAAAATAGCACAACTCACTACTAAGCTGCATTTAAAATTTCATTTTATTCAGTTGTTATTGTTTTTTTGTATTTATATATATATTAAAATGTCTATCTTAAAAATATGTTCTTAAAAATATGTTAATTATAAAAAAAATTCAATTTACGCTTTGTTATTTCTGAAGAGTTTATCAAACTGGTGCCCTTTGTATGACTCCGTACCCACGAAGTAGCTCTCAGTTTCGAAAAGGTTGGTGACCCCTGCTTTACAGCAACATCAAAGAGATTTTAAAAATTACAGAAAAAGTAGCACACACTAATGGTAAAACTATGAAATTAACAGCAGTAAAAATATTAAAAAAAGGGTATAGGAACAGTATTAAAATTAAAATACAGGACAAAATATACTAAGTCATGTTGTGATGTGGCTCATTGTCCTACTTGGTGAGATGACAGTCAATTTGGATCAAAGCAACAACTACAGCAGCATCAAGAGCCAAGATTTTCACATGGAACATTACTTAGTAATGTCTAGTTTCTTGTAGATATCCATCCATCCATCCATCCATCTTCTTCCGCTTATCCGGGGTCGGGTCGCGGGGGTAGCAGCCTAAGTAGGGAGGCCCAGACTTCCCTCTCCCCAGCCACTTGGAGCAGTTCCTCCGGGGGAATCCCAAGGCGTTCCCAGGCCAGCCGAGAAACATAGTCCCTCCAGCGCGTCCTGGGTCTTCCTCTGGGTCTCCTCCCGGTGGGACGTGCCCGGAACACCTCACCAGGGAGGCGTCCAGGAGGCATCCTAACCAGATGCCCGAGCCACCTCAACTGGCTCCTCTCGATATGGAGATCCTCTCTTGTAGATATATTTTTTTTAAATGTTTTTCTTTGTTTGTAGTACTTTGTAAAACAACTAAAATGATGTACCAATGAATGTGATTTGCACATTTTTAAACATTTGTTGCTGTATCTTTGACAGAGCTCGCACTTCCTTGGCTGGCGATCTCAATGGGTGGTTGTAGAAAATGGAAACATCTCTTGGTACCCCAGAGAGTGAGAGAACAGACACAGTCCTATCCAACTGACCATTTTCAGGTTTCTAATGCTCATTTTTGTAATGTATGTTTTAGAGCTGATGCACAAGATGGTGTTAGAAAACAGGGGTCTAAGCCTCTTACACACGCGTATTGCATGGTAAGTAGTTGGTGTGTATTATGATTCTACAGGACTCCTCGTCCATAACAGGTTTCAGTTGTGATTGAACTCAACCTGAAATATGATGTTTGATATTTGGAACAGCAAACATGTTCCTTACCAGTTTGTCATTTCAGGTTAAGCCATGGGATCATTGTGTCTTCATGCTGCGGTGCTTCGATGACTCTGTGCATCATTTCAAGGTCCCATCAACAATAGATTCATTGGCAGCAAGAAAAGTGAGATCAAAACCTTCTTTGCTTCCGCTACAGGATCTGTGTCTGCAGACATGGCTACATAAATGAACTAACAAGTAAAGGATGTTTGTATTTGTGTGCTTAGAGATGGCTGGATGCCTTGGAGGAGCATGCGTGCTACAGCACTCGTCACTGCACTGGAGACCCGATTATTTACGACGCTGATGGTGATGCTGAAATGAAAAACCTGACTCAGGCTTTTCAAGTAGGCTTTGTATCATACAAACACACATTTGCTCTAATAGCTTTTTTATTTATTTTTTGAACTGGTTATAATTTCAGGATAATTTTGACTGTGCTCTTGTTACACACAGATCAGATAAACCACACACTTGTCATTTTATTTGGGAGTAAACAATGGGTCCTTGCATTCCCCAAAAGCTCCTTAGAGATTCAAGGAGCTTCTATTTCTATGTTATGATTGTTCTATTTAATGCTTCCAATCATCAGTTTGTCTCTATATTTTCTAATTAAGTCATCCGAGACAGTTTTATCTCTCTACGGTCCTCCACTGCCTAAAAGTCAGTCTTTTAATGAAGCTGCAGAGGTTGCTACAGCTCAAGTGCCTCTTTTGCCTTCTGCTCTCGCAGGCAGCCAAGGCCTACCAGCAGAAACTGGAAAGTGAAGTCTCAATATTTGAATCCATGGTGAAGAATGAGGAGTCCTTTGGTAGGTACAAACAAATCCTTGTCATTCATTTAGTATCAAAACTTTTTTCTTTGTAAAACTGCTAAAATATTTAGAGAAGTTAGACAACATGACATTAAATTATTACGGTATATTGGATGCTTTATTTCAATGCAGTTTGTAAGTGAAGGATTTCAGTGTCATGTTCCTGAACATGGCAGCCTGAAGAGGCAACAACTATACTTCAGTTACAGATGCACCGGTTTTGGAAAAAATTAATCAGCTATTTTCTCTATTGATAACTAAGGGTTATACAGGTGCTGGTTATAAAATTAGAATATCATGAAAAAGTTGATTTTATTTCAGTAATTGCGTTCAAAAAGTGAAACTTCTATATTCATTCATTACACACCAATGTTTATTTATTTTAATGTTGATAACTGACAACTAATGAAAACCCCAAATTCAGCATCTCAGAAAATTAGAAGATTGTGAAAAGGTTCAATTGGGAAGACAGCTGGTGTCACAGTCTAATCAGCTAATTTACTCTAAACACCTGCAAAGGCCTTTAAATGGTCTCTCAGTCTAGTTCTGTAGGCTACACAATCATGGGGAAGACTGCTGACTTGACAGTTGCCCAAAAGACAACCATTGACACCTTGCACAAAGAGGTCAAGACACAAAAGGTCTTTGCTACAGAGGTTGGCTGTTCACAGAGCTCTGTGTCCAAGTGCATTAATAGAGAGGCAAAGGGAAGGAAAATATAGTAAAAAGTGTACAGTACAAGCAATATGGATAACCACACTCTGGAGAGAATTGTGAAACAAAACCCATTCCAAAATCAGAGTCAGAGAGAATTTATTGTCATTTGCACCGCATGTAGTACATGTGTTGAAAACGAGATTATGTACACAGGGTCCCAGTTACATCCAACAACAAATGCAAGAGAAAAACAATAATAACATCTAGGATTAACTAAGAGAGACATCAGCTAGTAATACACTAAGCCCTAATGTAGTAGAAAAACATCATTATAAACAGCAGCACGAACATGAGCAGATGGTCACAGATGAACGCAGATAGTCACAGATGAACGCAGCAACAAGAAACAGATCAGTATCAACATGATGTGACATTTTGCAGTGTTTATTCTTATTATTTATTTATTCATGAGTCTGACAGCCTCAGGGTAGAAGCTGTTCCTCAGTCTAGTGGTTCTACATTTGATGCTCCTCAACCTCCGTCCCGAGGGGAGTGGTGCAAAGAGTGAGTGTGCTGGGTGAGTGAGGTCTTTCATGATGCAGGTGGCTCTTTTTCTGCATCTGGAGGTGTAAATGTCTGTGATGGTGGGGAGACTGACTCCCACAGACTTCTGTGCAGCCTTCACCACTCTTTGTAGAGCTTTCCTCTCTGCAACTGTGCAGCCTCCATGCCACACGTTGATGCTGGAGCACAGGACGCTCTCCACTGCACACCTGTAGAACGAGGTGAGGACTGAGCTTCTCAGACCAGCTCGTCTCAGCCGTCTGAGGAAGTAGAGTCTCTGATGACCTTTCTTGATCAGGCTGGTGGTGTTATTGCTCCAGCTGAGGTTATCATTCAAGTGTACACCCAGGTACTTGTAGCTGGAGACCACCTCCACCGCAGATCCACCTATATACAGTGGGGTGTGGGTGTGTTTGTTCCTTCTGAAGTCCACAATCATCTCCTTCGTCTTCTTCACATTCATGTGAAGGTTGTTCTCTTTGCACCAGCTCTCCAGATGTTCCACCTCCTGTCTGTAGCTGGATTCATCATTATCTGTGATGCATCCCACCACAGCTGTATCATCTGCAAACTTAACAATATGACAGCCTGGATGTGTGGCTGTACAATCATATGTGAGCAGAGTGAACAGAAGAGGGCTCAGCACACATCCTTGAGGAGAGCCAGTGCTGAGGGTGATGGTGGAGGAGGAGAAGTTGTGGATCTTCACGGACTGTGGTCTGTTTGTTAAGAAGTCTAGGACCCAGTTACAATGTGGGGAAGATTCACAAAGAGTGGACTACAGCTGGAATCAGTGTTTCAAGAATCACCACTCACAGATGTATGCAAGACATGGGTTTCAGCTGTTGCATTCCTTGTGTCAAGCCACTCTTGAATAAGAGACAGTGTCAGCAGTGTCTCGCCTGGGACTGCTGCTGAGTGGTCCAAAGTTATGTTCCCTGATGAAAGTAAATTTTGGTTATCCTTTGGAAATCAAGGTCCCAGAGTCTGGAGGAAGAGAGGGGAGGCACTTACAGGTAGTCCCCGATTTACGAGCGAGATCCGTTACAACGAGGCGCTCGTAAACCGGAAATCTCGTATTTCGGAACGGCCGCCATTTCTCTCGTAAATCCGGAATTTCGCTCGTAAATTGGAACGGTTTTCGCTAGCGCGACTACAAACACTCTATTTTCATCCAAAAACTGCTTATGAGTGCATAAAAATGATCGGAAACGTGTGTCCATATGCTTAGCTAACTAACTGTGGTGAAAAAACACATGAAAACTCAGTATTTTTTTCGTTTTTTCCAAAAATTCGCAGCTCGTAAGTCTGGAACCTCGCAGATCAGAGCGCTCGTAAATCGGGGACTACCTGTAATTCACATTGCTTGATGTCCAGTGTCAAGTTTCCACAATCAGTGATGGTTTGGGGTGCCATGTCATTGGCTGGTATTGGTCCACTGTATTGTCTGAGGTCCAAGGTCAATGCAGCTGTCTACCAGGAAATTTAAGAGCACTTCATGTTTTCTGCTACTGACTATCTTTATGGCGATGCAGATTTAATTTTCCAATGGAACTTGGCACCTGCACACAGTGCCAAAGTTACCAGTATCTGGTTTAAGGACCATGGTATCCCTGTTCCTTATTGGCCAGCAAACTCGCCTGACCTTAATCCCATAGAAAATCTGTGGGGTATTGTAAAGAGGAAGATGTGACATGCCAGACCCAACAATTCAGAAGAGCTGAAGGCCACTATCAGAGCAACTTGGGCTCTCGTAACACCTGAGCAGTGCCACAGACTGATCGATCCCATGCCACGCTGCATTGCTGATGTACGGTAAGTAGTAGTAAGTAGGCAAAAGGGGCCCCAACTAAGTACTGAGTGCTGTACATGCTCATACTTTTCATATTCATACTTTTCAATTGGCCAACATTTCTAAAAATCTTTTGTTTGATTGGTCTTGAGTAATATTCAAATTTTCTGAGATACTGAATTGGGGGTTTTCATTAGTTGTCTTTTTTTTTTTTTCCTTTTTCCATTTATAGATGGCCTCCCTTCTCACCTTACAGCCATCCTCTCACACCGATATGATTATTATTTTTTTAATAATAGAGAGAAAGGAAAGATAGAAAGTAAGACAACAAAACAACAATTATCCACAAAAAGAGCACAAGGCACACACACCCAACCTCCGTCCGCAATCCTGCAAAGCACATGACAGAACACAGCAACGAAACATACATGCATAAAGACTAATAATATTCATGACCTTGCAGTAGATTTCCATAAATAAACATACCCATATCTACAAATATATATACAGTATACATACATATGCATTCATATCACATATCCATCTACATATCTGCATATGATAGCTACATATACATCCCTGCATCCATTTGTGTGTGGTTGTGAGCATGCATAAGTGAATAAGGTTCCTCCAATAGAACATTTAGTAGCGACCGTGAAGCATCAGATCCGTCCCCCCGAGGCAGACGAAGGGGCGATCAAAGCCCAAGACCCCAACAAGGACCCCGAGCCCAGAGTCCCCAGGGCCACCCAAACAGGACAAGCCACTCGCCCACTCCCCAGATCCGACCAAGGGGGAGAGCCGGACGAGCTCCACCAGTGACCACACACAATGACCCCCGGGAGGCCAACAGCGACAAGCCCACAGGTATCCGCCGGAGCCCGCCGCAAGAGCCCGCTGCACCGACGTAGCCCCAGGCCCGGACACCGAGGCCCGGGCACCGAGGCCCGGGCACCGGGGCGCCCATCCCTCAGGCCCGGACCCGATAGGACCAGAGGACCCGAGCCCCACCAGGCAGCCACCAGGCCGAGCCGACACACGCCCAAGCGCCCAACCCCCGAAGGCGACAGCAAGGGCCCCCAGCCTGCCCGCAGGCCAAGGGACACCCACCCGTGGGTCAAGTGGCAGGAGCGCGACACCAAGTAACCTTAGATGTAACAGAGAGGGGGCAGTCCTAATCCCAACCTGACAATTAGACATTCATACACAGACACACTCATTCAGACCCACCCTCATCCTCACTCACACAAAGACAAACAATAACGACACATTCCATTCATAATCCTGATGCACCCTCTATACCCCCTAGGTCCAAGACATGTACCTGCCCCCTACTTGGGGCAGCCCATACCCAAACCCAGGAGGTAGGCCCATTCATTCTGGGGTGGAGAGTAGCCGACATCCAAGATCCGGCCCAACCCTCGCCCTGCCGACAGGACAGGACACCCGAGCCCAAGCAGCCCCAGGGAGAGCGCAATGCCAGCCCCGCCCACGGCGAACCCCCAGGCCCCGAACCCCCCCATATCCCAGGACAACCCCTGACGGCCCACCCCCAGAATGTCCGCCAGGCAACCAGGGGGGTGAGAGAAAAAAAAAAATATATATATATATATTTTAAATAATAAATAAAATTGAAATTAACAAATCTAGACCCCGACACACACACCCCCGTCCCCAAATGTGCTGTTGGTGTGTGTTGTTGTAAAGTGCACTTAAAAAGGAAAGAGAAGGAGCAAAGGCTGGCATTATACCAGTTTCCCCTCCACTCCAACTCTAACCCAGACCCTTATTGTCTAAATGCATAATTGTGAGTGAGCATAGGCACAGGGGGCGAGAGTGATGTCATCCCGCCACCCATAACCATAGTGCTCATTCCATTCCCTATATGTGACTTTTATGAGGATGTTTATGAGTGAATGTCTAAGGTGTATAATAAAATTGAGTCCCAGGTGGTTCTGAACAACAGAGATGTAAAAACGTTGCAGCACACCCGAGTCTCAAAATCCCTACATGTATTAGTTTGAGATGTGCCCTGGATCCTTTCCCCTCGTCTCTCATAAAAATCAATCATTCTGCAATAGGCCCACTTATCACTCAAATAATAAATCAGTCTCTACAATCTGGTCATGTTCCACTGCCTCTAAAAACCGCCATCATTAGGCCTCTTCTGAAAAAATCTAATTTGGATCCCAACATTTTTTCTAATTAC